>PNEQ01127996.1:0-12875 GCA_003012365.1 Medauroidea extradentata
GCAGTCCTATCTTTCCATGAGGAATCGGCCATAACCTGTAGCTTTCTCTTGCTCTGTAATTCTGTTATTCTCCCTTCTCTATCATAACATCTTCTCGGCTATGCAGTCCTATCCTTCCATGAGGAATCGGCCATAACCTGTATCTTTCTCTTGCTCTGTCATTCCATTATTCTCACTTCTCTATCATTCCATCTTCTCGGCTATGCAGTCCTATCCTTCCATGAGGAATCGGCCATGACCTGTATCTTTCTCTTACTCTGTCATTCCGATAGTCTTCCTGCTCTGTCATCACACCTCTACCCGGTCGTTTCGAGTATAGACTATTATACGTCATATATTTAGTCATTTCATCTTTACTCTGTATTTCGCCTCTATTTTAACATTACCTGTATGCCCTATCATTCCATCATTGTCATGTCCTTCCTCGCTCTGGTCTATCATTCCACCACTACTCTGTTCAATCCGCCATTACTCTATTACCCTACCACGTGCACACAGTAAAGGACTTGGACCACACATCCCAATCTAATCGTGTATCACGTTGCATAACATTTACTGTCAAAACACAACACCTAGTATGATCCGACCTCACTCCTGACCTAGCATGGCTCGACCTAACCTGACTGAGCTCTGACATGACCTGTACAGACTTGTTCAAGCTCTACAATCTAGTCGCGACCAGACCGAACCCCACTCATGCCTGACTTAATATAAAATACAGTTAAGCACGTCTAACACACATTCATATTATTTCACCGGTTTATAAATACTTCTCAAACCTTTAAGTTAGAAAACCTAGTCCCACAAGCGAACCATGTTCCAGGTCCCCACTCACAGCACTTTGTCTGATTCAGTAAAACTATCAGACTTTATTTTCAAACCCTTCTAATTTAGAGTTTTGCATTTTTTTTCTGTCTACATTCATCTACTGTTTAAACACATCCTCGATTTGTTCTACCATTACAGCAATAATTATGTTCTAGATACTACCAGTGACGGAGAAAAATTAGCCTCTCAGACCTGTTTCGTTTTCATAGAATTCATTCAAATGTACCAAACACACCAACCCATCAGTAACATTCACAATATCAAATTGACACAGTAAATCCATGGCAAGCATAAAAAAAAACCTCACACAATAGCACCAGCAGTATAAATCAATGTTCTTCACCTAGTCATCTAAACCCCCGCCCCCCTCAGTTGTGGTGCTGGAGTATATGCCTGCTTATAAGTTGAATTATATCATCAAATGCTTCGGCGTCTTCCTCTAACAAGACACAAAACACTTCCTGCTCACTCGACTAGACAACATGAACTGGTAGAGGTGTAAACACCCGCTAGCCTCCCTGTACACATCCTCTCTTCGCACGTCGGACAGGTCTGTACGCGCGGAGCATGACTCAACCAGGTCTGCGGCCGCACACGGGGCAGTCCAGCGCCTCGCGAGAACGAGATGATGAAACTGCACCGACCAGCTCATCGCCTCGAGTTCCAACACGCTCAGAGTACATGTGCGCAGTCATCACAGACTGCCTTCCAGGCACACCAGTAGCAGTTTTATACCATTGCCAGCAAAAGAACACTTGCTAATAAATAATAAAACAGAAATTTAGTTTTAAACAATTATATTCCTTCATACATATTTCACTATATTTATACATAATGTATGACTGACGAATCCAACTATCGTGGCTTGCATCGGACCCCAGCCATCGCACAAGACCCTTATTTCCTATCTTCTCCAATACCTTATCAAACAAATACGTGTTTGGATACTTGGTAACTTGAATTTATTCGCCGTAGAAGCCTTCTCGAATAGCCTTGCCTACCACATCTTCAAGGTAGTAGGTCCTTGGTTCGTAGTGTAGAATCTTGACCACATTAAATATTTCAGTGCTCTAGTTTGTTGTGTAGCCTTTTGTAAATGTTCCCGTCACTCGCGATATCCTTACATAGTCTCCAACATTTGCTTTAGGTTTGTGCAAGTCCAGTTTCTTCTCATTTATATAAACAGTGTGCAGTAAAGAGTTGTCCTTCACATCCGCAGGCTTCATGTTCGTGGTCCTATGTACTTTATGATTATACATTGACACAAGCTTGGGTTGTATAACCATTCACTTACAGGTTCCTCGTGCTGAAAAAGTTTCCATATTTCATTCTTCAAAGTACGATCAAAAGGTTCCACGATACTAGCCTTAAGATCACTATGCATTTTATGTTTTGACATCAAGGCTCGGAAATTAAAATTGTAGAATTCGTTGCAGAGGTCAGTATGTAAATTCTTGCTCGGACCTCTATCTTGCAAAACAATGTTAATCGTATCTATTATATCCCCGCCACTCTTAGTTTTTACAGGCACTGCCCACGCATATTTATTGTAGCAGTCAAGAGCTGCCAGAAGGTATTTGTAAACTTTATACTTGCAACCATAAGGAATCATTTCAACCGAGTATGCTTGATACAAGTCCTTCAAAGCAAACATTCACACTATACTTCGAGACCAGTTTCACCCTATAGGCTTGTGAAGCTCCACAGCAATGTTTAGCCGACTCATTCAATGTAACCATCTATACAAAAATCTTCGATGATGCTAGATATTTCATTTGTATGTGAGTTATATCCAGTCTGCTGAGAGGCAACTAGTATACGTATGTCTACAATTTCGTTAACATCATTCCAGTAAACATATTCTGGAAGTCTCCCATCTTCCGTAGATCGAGACCAGAACCTATGTATGACCCACACAACTCTGCATTCTCATCACACTCCGCATGTTCCGCAATCTGCTCCTCACACAACTATACTGTCTCCTCACACATCTCAGCCCCCATTTACTTATGCTGAGCATGGCTCCACACATATCTCCTCAAACTCCTCGCATATCTCCTCACATATCTCCTCATTCTCCTCCTCACATCTCCATATCCTCCACACATAGTTCCATCCTCCCTGCATTTCTCACACCATCCATCCACAAATTCTGTGTGCTCCGGCCTCCTTGAGGGCCACCATATTTCCACACACATCAGACTTTTACAATGACTTATAGTTTTCATGCCTTGTGTAGCAGGATTTATATTATTTTTATAATATGACTAAGGTATTCTTTGCTTCCGCTTATTTTACATAAACTTTCAAATCACAGGACCCGAATTGAATTAACCATTTCCAGCCTACCATTACCTGAGACAAACCATTACATCATGACTTAATTTAAGACGATGTAATCCACCCCCACACCATGTTAAACACTTAACATACCATAGGAAGTTAATTATCAATGTTTCTATCTTTCTACATAAAATTTCACTACACCAGCACTATATTTTAATTTGTTATAGTAAATTTTAATTCATTTACACACATGCATTATCAAACAATCTTTCCAATCAGCTATTATTCTATTTCAGAAGCTCCTCATAACACAACTCAACCCTCCAGATCAGTTTCACCTTAACATGCCTTTACATGCCTCACAAACCATCAGCGATCCTGATATCAACTATGATTTATGAACATTCAGACATTTTCCACAACCATAACTCAAGTATACACCAACCTAAATCTAGCAATCATATATTTCAAAAGTTCAGTATCAAGAAATATACCAACCAACCCATATATTGTACTTTCATTACCGAAATCTTACCAGTCAGTTTAAGGAGGTAGGATACCATTCAATATCCACAAGAGCATGGCAGCAGACAATTTCTACAGCTATAGTCTACATAAAGAGACAAACATATTTGCCATCTAACAACTGAATTAACTACTCCCTACCAATGAAACAACTATATAAACCACAATTTTATTCATCACATCAGTACAAGTATAAGCATACATACCACCCATTATATTTACCTAAAGAACACAACGACAAAGAGTAAAAGCAAATCCAGAAAGATGAAATCAAACTACATACATATCACCCATCACCAAAACAAAACTTACGTACACTAATGAAACCCCTAAGGCATTTCATATCTCAGACAAAAATTCCACCATGAAACACAAGCCATACATAAAAAAAATGATGTTTTCAAAACCGAACACCATTATAATCAAAAGAAACTCATTAACCACAAAATGAACTACAGACACAAACACTCAAAATACAAGCAATGTAAAACCTGTATAAAAACTTCTCCCTACGCATCGCACATAGCACTTCAGGCGCCGCACATATCACCTCAGGCACCGCACATATCACTGAGGCACCGCACATATCACCGCATATTGCACCACAGTCACCGCACATAGGACTGGAAGTTGGTGGTAATATACATATCAAAAGCAAGAAGTTAGTTTACCCATACATATTACTACCGAAGATGAAGTCACCTCTCACGAATCAAGACATGGTCCCCTCCACACATAAAAATGCATGCATTTCCTCAGGCACCACTATTTGTACTGCAGACACAGTCATCATCATCTTCCCACCCATATCTTCCAACTACCAGAAACACATACACTGAAGGCATTGGAAATATCCCTCACCCTCTACAAAAAACTTTACACCCCTTTAAACATATCACCATATGTACACAGCTCCGCACATAGCTACACATCATCCCCACAACTGCATACACATCTATCTTCAGTTTATACATGCTCACACTTCAACACTAACCCTTCCTCAGAGGCTACCCATGAGAAGCACATTTAGATGTGAATTATAAATAGTAGCGGTGAAACCAACAATTGACAAGCTGAGGCTCCAACCATGATGCTATAATATATCTCGCTGGACACGACTTCTCTCATGCTGACCCTTCAATAGAATGAAAGGTATGTACCTTTGCTGTGTCGGGGATCCTCCATATATCCAAACGGGTACCAATCCCTCTCTTGATGCTGGAGTCATTCTGAGATTAGACATGATGAACTAGCAATCTCCTCCTCATCGCCCCCGTCATCCTCTCTCTCACCTTATCCATCAGGGAAGTCAGTCTTCTCGTCATCATCGTCCTCCTCTCTTTCACCACAGACACTAAAGGTGCCACAACGATGACAGGATGCTCTATTGTTGGCCTTTTTTGTAAGGAGTCCTGGAGAAGACAGCAGGTTACTTAGCTGACTCAATAAATCCAAACATCATTACCTCATACTCATCTTCACAGGTGTGCTGATGTAGACGAATCAGCGGTGGTGGTGGTAGCACTGATGAGACTGTTGTTTCTTGGGAAGTCCTTGCAAGTACAGTATTGTACAATTCGTCGAGCATTTCTTCGCCGCTGCTGTCCCACACACATGTATTACACTCAACCTTCTACTGCAAACCGAAGCCCCAAGATCCCAGGAGAGACTACTCCATGCTAGTCTCCCAGTATGCATCCCCTACTCTCCAACCAGTGTGTTGCAAGCCCACCCTCCTCCCTTCAAGTGTTCGTAATTCTATGTCAGCACCTCAGGACCGACCACAGGTGCAATCAAGTCATCCTAGTGACACGCAGGCCTTCACGTGCGACCGAGCTACTACCTGGAGGGTAAGGGCGAGAATGTTCTCAAGGGTCGTAGCGAAGTGCGAGAGGTGCCCATTTTCGAGCTTAATGTCCCAGTTCATCAGACATCAGGGGCAGTCCAGCAACCTGCAGGCACGATGACGAATACAGGTACGTGCCATAACCCAACAAAATTATCACCTCAATATCTAACATGTTCAAAGTTAGTGTGCACAGTCATCACAGACCTACCATTCCCAATAAAAGGCCATTTCTTATTAATTATTGTAATAAAATTCAGTTAAAAAAATTATTAATTCCTTTACACATATGAAAGAGTACTATACATTAATTAAATGTAATGATCTATTTCAAATCCAACAGTTATGTCTTACATCGAACCCCAGCCAACATACTAATACTTTATTTCCTTTACTCTTCAAAAATTTCTCGACAGAATATGTGTTTGGATACTTGGTAACTTGAATTTCTTCACTGCAGAAACCTCCTTGAATACCTTTGCCTTCCATGCCATCAATGTAGTAAGCCCTAGGTCTGTACTGACGGAACTTGACCCCTTTAAATATTTAAGTCCTTAAGTTTGATGGGCTAGTCTCTAGTATTTGTTTCCTTAATTCACAGCATCCAGACATAGTATCTAACTGTTACTTTAGGTTTGTGCAGGCCCAGTTTCTTCTAATTTTTTGTAAAATGTGTTTGTATTAAAGTGCTGCCCTTGTCATCCACAGGCTTAATGTTCGTGCCCCGATGTACTTTGTGATTTTATTTTGACAGAAACTTGAGTAATATATCCACCGAATTCTATCTTCCTAGTGCTGAATATTTTGACCCACTTTTCAATCTACTAAGCACAAATAAATTGTTCCACGATACTGGTCTTCATGCCACTGTGGGTAGAGTAGTGGTTGTTTTATGTTTTTGCATCAAGGCCTAAAATAACTGAATATAGAATATTTTGCAGAAACCCACATGATCATCTTATGACGTACCTCAATCTTAAAAGTATAAATAAAAAAATAGCATAACAATTTTATCACTATAATTGACATCAGGGGCGTTATTTCAGGTTTTTCCAGGGGGGCGGGGGTGGGGCAAGATTTTGTTTTCTGACGACAGTGACCTTGTTGCATCTTATTTATTAATTAAGCATGTGTAAATTAGATACTTAAATAATAAAACTTCAGTTTTATGTCCTTAAGTTAGCATTATTTACATTTAAAAATACAAAAAAATATATTTATACACAAAAATTCCAAATCCAGGGGGGGGGGGCATTTGCCCTACCCTGTAGCCCCAAATGACGCCCCTGGTTGACATATTTGCTTGTGATGACTCATTCTCTAAGTCACTTTGTACGCCCAGTTGGAAAATATTATACACTATGATCTCACACACATATTCAACCGATTCCTTGATGATTCTGTGCTCTACCTGAGCGGGTCCTAGCTGGTTCCTACAGGCTCTGTTCGATTCCCTTCACAGTTTTCCCATGTAGCTCTTCTAATACCACAGTAATTGTGTCGAGGCTACATAAAAAATATGTATGTATCAATGAACACATTTCAAACAGGGTGGACAGTACGATTCTCCTCCACCAGCTTCACAGGCACCTGCTAAGAATATGTACGAATCTGTCACAGAGACCGAACATATTACATCAACCATCATACTATTAACACTCATTTCAAAACATTCAGAAGACACACTCAGACCATACTATCATACAAGCTGTAAAAATAATTCTTGTGGGAAGGCAGCCGACATCACCTATTTGAACCATTCCGAGAGCGAATCAGCCACACAGACAAGTACCAAAGGTCATAACCACTAGCACATATTCTGTCATATATTGTAATCATCCTACCAGTACAGTATCCCATCTAAGCATGTGTATACACAGCACTAACCATTGAGTCTAAAATTATGTCAGCAATAAAATAAAACTACTCACGACCCTCCATGTTATCCAAAACTAACATTAGTCATACATCCTCACTGTCTCAATTACCATACTGAAGTTACATATAAACAACAAAAATTAAACCAGATTTGGTTTGTAAGCAATGCTGAAAACACAACAACTTTCTACATGCATGCAAAGACCACAGGCTGTAGTAAACAGCTTGTCTCAGTACCTGCAGTTCCTCCACAATGAGCGAGAAACCTTTCCTTTACATATGTTAGCATTCACTTTCACATAATCTTCGCATGTGAAAACTAGTCACAGATATTACAATTGTGACTATTATAACCATCACACTACGAGTGCTACCTCGATGAAACCCACGCCAATCATCTCAAGTACCTACTAGAAGCTTGCCAGCAATGCAGCTGTTGCTGTTAACAGCGTGTAGACGAGTCTATAGACATAACACAACGAGGCTAATAATCGTACGGCATGAGGATCATTATTTCAGAAGACAGTCAAACCTTTATTGGTGTAAGATAGCATTTTTCTTTACTGGATTATTTACCTTGCGACCTGCCATACAACATATAACACAGATGATATGTGTCTTGTAGGCTGCTGTAACACGTATCTGAAACACTTTAGTCACGGAGAACATTCGAGTATGCCTACATACTGCTGTAGACATGCTGGTACATGCTAAGAAACATATAAGGCCAATTAACGGGTTCCTATAAAATTTAATATGTGGCTTGAATATTTGTTAGGCAAGCTGGAGCGTACAAAGTGACTTAGAGAATGAGTTGTCACAAGCAAATATGACAATTATAGTGATAAAATAGTTATGCCATTTTTTATTTATACATTTAAGATTGAGGTACGTCATAAGATGATCATGTGGGTTTCTGCAAAATATTCTATATTCAGTTATTTTAGGCCTTGATGCAAAAACATAAAACAACCACTACTCTACCCATAGTGGCATGAAGACCAGTATCGTGGAACAATTTAATTGTGCTTAGTAGATTGAAAAGTGGGTCAAAATATTCAGCACTAGGAAGATAGAATTCGGTGGATATATTACTCAAGCTTCTGTCAAAATAAAATCACAAAGTACATCGGGGCACGAACATTAAGCCTGTGGATGACAAGGGCAGCACTTTACTACAAACACATTTTACAAAAAATTAGAAGAAACTGGGCCTGCACAAACCTAAAGTAACAGTTAGATACTATGTCTGGATGCTGTGAATTAAGGAAACAAATACTAGAGACTAGCCCATCAAACTTAAGGACTTAAATATTTAAAGGGGTCAAGTTCCGTCAGTACAGACCTAGGGTTTACTACATTGATGGCATGGAAGGCAAAGGTATTCAAGGAGGTTTCTGCAGTGAAGAAATTCAAGTTACCAAGTATCCAAACACATATTCTGTCGAGAAATTTTTGAAGAGTAAAGGAAATAAAGTATTAGTATGTTGGCTGGGGTTCGATGTAAGACATAACTGTTGGATTTGAAATAGATCATTATATTTAATTAATGTATACTACTCTTTCATATGTGTAAAGGAATTAATAAATATATTTTTAACTGAATTTTATTACAATAATTAATAACAAATGGTCTTTTGTTGGGAATGGTAGGTCTGTGATGACTGTGCACACTAACTTTGAACATGTTAGATATTGAGGTGATAATTTTGTTGGGTTATGGCACGTACCTGTATTCGTCATCGTGCCTGCAGGTTGCTGGACTGCCCCTGATGTCTGATGAGCTGGGACATTAAGCTCGAAGATGGGCAACTCTCGCACTTCGCTGCGACCCTTGAGAACATGCTCACCCCTACCCTCCAGGTAGTGGCTCGCTCGCACGTGAAAGACTTCGTGTCACTATGATGACTTTATTACACCTGTGGTCGGTCCTGAGGTGCTGACATAGATTTACGAACACTTGAAGGGAGGAGGGTGGGCTTGCAACACACTGGTTGGAGAGTAGGGGATGCATACTGGGAGACTAGCAAGGAGTAGTCTCTCCTGGGCTCTTGGGGCTTCGGTTTGCAGTAGGAGGTTGAGTGTAATACATGTGTGTGGGGCAGCAGCGGCGACGAAATGCTCGACGAACTGTACAATACTATACTTGCAAGGACTTCTCAAGAAACAACAGTCTCATTTCTACTACCACCTCCACCACCACTGCTGATTCGTCTACATCAGCACACCTGTGAAGGTGAGTATGAGTTAATGATGTTTGGATTTATTGAGTCAGCTAAGTAACCTGCTGTCTTCTCCAGGACTCCTTACAAAAAAGGCCAACAATAGAGCATCCTGTCATCGTTGTGGCACCTTTAGTGTCTGTAGTGAAAGAGAGGAGGACGACGATGACGAGAAGACTGACTTCCCTGATGAATAAGGTGAGAGAGGATGACGGGGCGATGAGGAGGAGATTGCTAGTTCATCATGTCTAATCTCAGAATGACTCCAGCATCAAGAGAAGGATTGGTACCCGTTTGGATATATGGAGGATCCTCGACACAGCAAAGGTACATACCCTTTCATTCTATTGAAGGGTCAGCATGAGAGAAGTCGCGTCCAGCGAGCTATATTATAGCATCATGGTTGGAGCCTCAGCTTGTCAATTGTTGGTTTCACCGCTACTATTTATAATTCGCATCTAAATGTGCTTCTCTTGAGTAGCCTCTGAGGAAGGGTTAACATGTGTTGAAGTGTCAGCATGTATAAACTGAAGATAGATGTGTATGCAGTTGTGGGGATGATGTGTAGCTATGTGCGGAGCTGTGTACATATGGTGATATGTTTAAAGGGGTGTAAAGTTTTTTGTAGAGGGTGAGGGATATTTACAATGCCTTCAGTGTATGTGTTTCTGGTAGTTGGAAGATATGGGTGGGAATATGATGATGATTGTGTCTGCAGTACAAATAGTGGTGCCTGAGGAAATGCATGCATTTTTATGTGTGGAGGGGACCATGTCTTGATTCGTGAGAGGTGACTTCATCTTCGGTAGTAATATGTATGGGTAAACTAACTTCTTGCTTTTGATATGTATATTACCACCAACATCCAGTGCTATGTGCGGTGACTGTGGTGCTATATGCGGTGATATGTGCGGTGCCTGAGGTGATATGTGCGGTGCCTGAGGTGATATGTGCGGTGCCTGAAGAGATATGTGCGGTGATATGTGCGGTGATATGTGCGGTGCCTGAAGAGATATGTGCGGTGATATGTGCGGTGATATGTGCGGTGCCTGAGGTGATATGTGCGGTGCCTGCGGTGATATGTGCGGTGATATGTGCGGTGCCTGAAGAGATATGTGCGGTGATATGTGCGGTGATATGTGCGGTGCCTGAGGTGATATGTGCGGTGCCTGCGGTGATATGTGCGGCGCCTGCGACGCCTGCGGTGCTTTATGCGATGCGTAGGGAGAAGTTCTTATACAGGTTTTACATTGCTTGTATTTTGAGTGTTTGTGTGTAGTTCATTTTGTGTTTAATGAGTTTATTTGATTATAACGGTGTTCGACTTTTAAATGATCTTTTTTTATGTATGGCTTGTGCTTCATGGTGGAATTTTTGTCTGAGATATGAAATGCCTTAGGGGTTTCATTAGTGTATGTAAGTTTTGTTTTGGTGATGGGTGATATGTATGTAGTTTGGTTTTATCTTTCTGGATTTGCTTTTACTCTTTGTCGTTGTCTTCTTAAGGTAAATATAATGGGTGGCATGTATGCTTATACTTGTACTGATGTGATGAATAAAATACTGGTTTATATAGTTGTTTCATTGGTAGGGAGTAGTTAATTCAGTTGTTAGATGGCAATTATGTTTGTTTCTTTATGTAGAGTATGGCTGTAGAAATTGTCTGCTGCCATGCTCTTGTGGATATTGAATAGTATCCTACCTCCTGAAACTGACTGGTAAGATTTCGGTAATGGAAGTACAATAGATGGGTTGGTTGGTATGCTTCGTGATACTGAAGTTTTGAAATATATGATTGCTAGATTTAGGTTGGTGTATTCTTGAATTATGGTTGTGGAAGATGTCTGAATGTTCATAAATCATAGTTGATATCAGGATCGCTGATGGTTTGTGAGGTATGTAAAGGCATGTTAAGGTGAAACTGATCTGGGGGGTTGAGTTGTTTTGTGAGGAGCTTCTGAAATATAATAATAGCTGATTGGAATGATGGTTTGATAATGCATTTGTGTAAATGAATTAAAATTTACTATAACAATTTAAAATATAGTGCTGGTGTAGTGAAATTTTGTGTAGAAAGATAGGAAAATTGATAATTAACTTCCTACGGTATGTTAAGTGCTTAATATGGTGTGGGGGTGGATTACATCGTCTTAAATTAAGTCATGCTGTGATGGTGTGTCTCAGGTAATGGTATGTTGGAAATAGTTAAATCAATTCGGGTCCTAAGACTTGAAAGTTTATATAAAATAAGTGGAAGCAAAGAATACCTTAGTCATAGTATAAATATAATATAAATCCTGCAACACAAGAGTAGATGGGTTATGTTCCTCCGGGTACAACAGGGTCCAGGGTCCGAATTCGCGGATTCGTATCTGCCATTTTGGATTACATCATCGCCGCCATCTTGGATTACGTCATCGCCGCCATCTTGGATTACATCATCACCGCCATCTTGTTTCCGACTGCCATCTTGGATTTTCATTTTATCCTGCTCTCTCATTCCACTCCTAATTTCTCCTGCTCTCTCATTCCACTCCTAATTTGTTCTGCTCTCTCATTCCACTCCTAATATTTCCTGTTCCATCATTCCACTCCTAACATTTCCTGCCCTCTCATTCTACCCAATCGTCTGCTGTAGGCAGCCATCTTATGTGTAATATTTCTGGCCGCCATATTTAATTTTTAAATTCCTGCCAATTTCCACAGTCATTTGTTTACATGTTCTGGAGGCAGAAATATTTAATTCTTTAAAATTCCGGCAATTTTCAACAGTCATTTGTTTACATGTTCTGTAGCCCACCATGTTTATTTTCATTTCCTTCAGCTCTCTCATTCCACTCATACATTTTTCCTTCTCTCTCATTCATCAGCCTCCCCCCCCCCCAAGCTATAAGTCTAATCTCTCATTCCTCCTGCTCTCTCATTCTACTCGTACTTTCCTCCTGCTCTCTCATGTATCAGCTGTGCAGTTATAACCCTCATCTCCTATTCCTCCTGCTCTCTCAATTCACTCATACTTTCGTCCTGCTCTCTTATTCATCAGCTTCCCAGCTACCAGCATCATGCCCCATTATTCCTCCTCCCCTCCCTTAACTCCCCTCCCACCCCAACCTCTTCTTGTTTCCCATTGTACGTCACCTTGGAAGGGGGGGTCGTAGCCAGCAACCATCTTCGTTTACTATTTACTCACTTGATTCTATTCCAACAGGTGACATATGTGTTTAAGGACGACATGGAATGTAACACAGACAGGACTCTCGCCCCTATCATCACAATTATTTTATTTATGC
>PNEQ01127997.1:0-12876 GCA_003012365.1 Medauroidea extradentata
TATATTTAGAAAAGAGTGTGGAATCCTGAAAAAGAAAATATTATACTAAGGTACCACTATCCCACATAGCAGTGCTATATTTGCGATGTCGTAGTGCCATACTGCTTGAAGAGGAAGGAAGGAGAGCCCAAGTTTCCTCGTTACTGTCAGTCAGCCAAGTGCTCGTCGATACCCTAGTCCGGCTGTGCGGCCGTCACCGACAGGAGGGGAGGAGAAGTGGTCGACAGCAAGCAGAGGGGGGTGGGTAAAGGAGACAGAGGGGGGTAGTGGGAGGGGGAAGGCCTGCCGTCACAGAAGAGGCGTGGTGTATCGAAGATAAAAAATATATGTTGTGGCAAACTAGACCGGCAGCGCCGGCGGTTACCCACTGGGTACACAGTGAAACACCTGTTTCATCCCAAAGAACGCCTTCACCATCAAAAAGAGATATTTAATTTAATATGTTTTGCAAACAGCCTGCTAAGAAACGAAAACATCCAATGGACACTGTTGTATGTCTTTCTATTACTTGCGCTGTATTAGATATTGTGTATAATATGTATCTTAGAGGTGTTCTCTATGGAAGGAAGTTAGCAATAAAGAAGGGGGCACTATATTCAGGGCTCACAAAATATGTTGGAAACAATTAGACAAAACACATTGCAGGATGCTTCCCTAGTTCAGTTAAAAGTCGTTATTCTTAAAAGGTGGCCCAATAAGAGTTCAGATGTGCCAGAGGGAGTTAGGTCTTATTGGATATATAAGCACGAACTTGTTCAGGACTACTTAATTTACAAGGGTAAACAAGTAGTCATCCCAAATCTTATGCGGAAAGAAATTCTCCGGCGCATTCACTTTAGTTACATGGGAATACAAAAATGTAAATAAATGGCAAGGGAGTGTGTGTTTTGGCCGTTCATGACAAAATATATGACTGATATGGTCAACAATTGTTCAGCCTGTAGAGCAACTCAGAACATGACCAGCAAAGAAACACTAATGAATAATGAAGTTCTGGAAGGCCCATGGCAAATAGTAGCAGCAGATTTGTTACATTTCAAAAGGGAAGACTACTTATTAACTGTAGACATGTATTAAAAATATCCTAAACTTTGTCTCTTGCGTGTGATTTGTTATGAAATAACTTAAAATGTTTAGCTGCAATTATTTTTAAAAATTGTAATTCAAACATATTAATCTCATCAGATTTCACTTTATGGTGCTGTTTTGCTCATTGGAAGTGTAGAAGAATAGGAGCTGTTCAGATTACTAGATGTGTACATAGATTGCAGTATCATTACTCCATACCAAGCAGTGAAGTTGTAAGCTATCCATTAACCTTTCATACTGTGATATTTTCAGCAATCACAAAATAAATTATTAGCGGGAAAAAGGAAATTTTATATGTTATAATATTTGTACATTTGTTTCACTACATTGAAATAATCGTAAAAATGTATGGTCTTATGACATATGTCAATAAAAGGAATGATTTCCAACATAGGTACTGTATAACACAACAAAATCATCTCAATATCTATAATTATTGCAATATGGAACTGACATATAAGTTACATACAGTCTCTCAAAGGCATAGACAGTTTTAGCAACAAAGATAGTATCTTGTTTATCATGCGCACAATGAATACAGTATACGGGTATTAAGACATCATGTTCTGGATAATGTATTATAATACAAATGAGCTCGTGAACAAATTTCACAGTCCTATTGTACTTTCAAGTCTTAAGCATATTGACATGAGAAGAAAAACAATTTTATCATAGACTTGCTTAGTGTTAAGAAGAAATGAACAATATACTTCAATTTAATTTATATAAGCACTTTGTAACATGTAGATTTGGCCTACACATTCCAGGCAGCTAACTTTAAAATATTTATTTATTATTGAGAATACCCTGACCAGTTTAACAGTTAACTTCATTATTGTTTTAACATTTTTGTGTTCATTAAATTTTTTACATATGTCTGCTGAGTATTCAATGTAATGACTTTACGTATTACTGTTAAATCCATATAAAATAGCTTTGGTTTTGTGCGTGAGGTGTAACCTCGGAGGGCAAAGACAGAGAGCAATTGCCGACTAATGGGGTCCGGTATTAGTGAAAAGGAACGTGTCGAACCAGCCACGATGGTGGACGTGTGGTGCGAGGCTATACTCTAACCCGAGGCCTGATGTCGCCGAGGACGATATTTCGTCTGTATTGAGATAGAGAAACGATTTTCCTGGCTTTCCTAGGATCCTGAGCGTCTTCGTTGCTGAGTCTACTTCAAACTGAATAAAAAGATTACCAGTACTATCAAGCCTTATGTTTTTGGACACCTCCACGTTCGACTCCGAATATTCTAAAATGAACTGTTGCTAATATTCTCTTATTTAAATACCCTGAGAACTTTTGTTTTAAGAGAATCCTCATATTCTACTGGAGAGCATTAAGTTATTAATATATTTTTGCAAGTTGTTAAAGCTACAGAAGATTTTCGTACAAGTTACGTTACGTTTTCAGCAATATGTGCTGGTGTGCGAAATTTAATACATTCTTTTTTCTGTAGTTATTTTGTTTCGTTCGTAATCTAGTAAAGTAGCTAAAACATCCAGAGTCCATATCACATATATTTTCATAATTTTCACGTATTATATTTTTCAGCAGACACCCTAAAAAAACCGATCAATTTAAACTATTCAGTACTAATCAATTAAAATGTTCAAGGGTGTTAATAAATTCAGTTTTCATCTTATATTCTCATTTTATTTAGCTGTCGTCTTGGATCAGTCATATTTATTATTTTACACTTAATACAATCTAACACCTGAATATTATTAGTATCTGTAGTTTATTGAGATCAAATTTCTGTCACCTTTTGTGAAATCTGTAGACGTACTTTAGCTACACAATACTCAAGGGCGATAGGTCACGACCTAGTATTTGTTTGTGGACGCCGCTTAGAAATGAAAGTCAGTACACGTATGATACATAACGTAGTAGCAGTTCATCATAAAAAGATAATTACAACTTCAATTGAAACTTGATATGTGCTATTTGCTACAAACTTACCAATTTCTGAAGCATTAAAATGTGTAAGCCTACAGATTAGCATAGACACTACTATTTTGTACAAATTTTACATAGGTAAGAATTTATGGTTTATTACCAGGCCTATATTATGTATTGATAGTATTGTAGCACCTCTTGTATGTAAAATATTCATAATATATATTATAAAAAGCATAAATATTTATCTGTTGAAAACAATGTTAATAAAAGCTGTGCGAGTAGCTGTAGCACCACCTCGACATAACTCATTAGCAGCTGGAACTGGAACAACTGCGAATTCATCAGGATAAAAATTAACATCAGGATCCACAGGTGCATCTTCTTCTTTAGCAGCAATGGCCTTGTTATGAAAAACACATGTAGCAACCACTATTTGTAGAACAGTGTCAAATTTTACACGCAGCTTCATCGAAAGACATGGGAAATGCCATTTTAAGAAATCAAATGCTCTTTCAATTATATTTGTTGTTCTTTTATGATTGAAATTGTAGTTTAGCTCCGCCTGAGTAGTTGGTGTTAGGAAAGAGGTATGCAGGTATGGTCGACATGGATACCGATTATCACCAAGCATAACACCCTCAGGAATAATACTTTTCTCCAGCTGTGCATGAACAACACTCTGGGTAAAAATTGTGCTGGCATGCGTGTAACCTGGTCAGCGAGCAACAACATTTGTGAATATCATATTTGCATTACATATGGCCTGTACATTGATGGAGAAATACTGTTTCCTGTTACGAAATAGCTCTGCATTTTCTCCTCCTGGGGACTGAATTGGGACATGGGTGCAGTCGATACAACATATTATTCCTGGGTAACTAGCATTCTGGTAAAATCCTTTCACGGTATTTATTTGTTCCTCCTGATTACTTGGAATGTTTATAATTTGGTTGCTCATCAGTGCCAAATGTTGCGTTACGTTTCTCATAATTCTTGAGGCTCTAGTCTTGTGTACACCCATCGGATCACAACGTACAATTAAAAATGGGGCAGTTGCATAACATTTTAAAGTCAATAGTAACTGGTTCATGGGTGAAATGGGTTTGTTTCTCATGGTACGACTTTGTAAATGGCCTTCGATTTGACCCGATATTTGTGTCACAGTGTTTTTGACAGACAAAACCTAAAAAAAATTGTCATCCAGTTCATCAATTGGATTGTTATTTTTAAGTACACTTTCTGTCTGGGAACACGATTATGCAAATCTAGCAACTGAACTATTGCGTTATATACTTCCTCAGCTTCAGAATCTGATTTCAACATAATTATGACAAAAACATCTACAGTATATTTAAAGTTCACAAATTCATATTAACCTAAAATAGGTCTACACCTACAATTCATAAAAGTGCGCAATGTCTGTTTTTTTTATAACTATTTTGGTAAATTAACTTTTTTTAAAGAAAATCTCATGACTCTTCTGTACTCATTAACGTCAGTGTCATACATAAATTTCATTTAAAACTATTAACATTTAATTCTAAACAATAATAAACATGGCCATAAAATAATGGCGCCATTAATTCTGGGGTATGGCTACGATCTACGATCATTTCTTCAACCACAAAAAATCAGCCGTTCAGGATCAAGATCATAATGACTTGGATAAAGTGTTATTCTTGTTTTGTGCAACACTTTAGAACCCTGATCATGGATCATCTTGCCACTGATCTTAGATCGATACCTGAACTTCCTTTGTGCAATCGGGCATTAGTGTCAATCTATTTTTTTACACAATTTTAAGTATTATTTTTTTGGATCGCCGTGATTTTTTATGGTTTTAAAAAGTCCGAAAGACGAATGTTGTAGAAACAAAAGGTTTTTAATAATTGTTTCTCATTCTCGAGGACAAAATCATGCTGCATGCAAAAAAAAAAAAACAGAAGGATGTCTTTCATGCAGATGACCGAGATAAACACACGGTCAAGGTGACATCTGGGCTGGCGAAACTTATCCGCCAAACATGTTAACTGCCTCTCACGTCAAAGCACAGGAGCCCAGCAGCAACAGAAAGAGTAGTCATATTCGGGAGGGTTAACCGCACTAAAACTAGAAATTAACCCAACAGGAAAAAGAATACAGCAAAGCAATAAATAGTAACACAAAAGGCAATATAAAACGCAACGAATTACACACACCAAGGCGGTGATAGAACAACGACTACCACATATTAAGTGGATTCAAAATACACAAAACTACCAAATAAATTGGAACGATTGCAAAAATGCATGACCATTCGATAGATCAAAAAACCAGACAGCACTCGTGAACAAAGTAATAGAAAAATCTAAAATAAATTTAATCTTCATTCTGATAGTCAGAAATTATTTTTAATGTTAGTAACAGCCAAGAAAAATGTAGTTAAAACACTTAGTTATTAAATTCATAATTATGACACACTGTCAACATTCAAAATATGTTTACAAATTCCTGCACTACCATCTAGTGTCACCAAACCGAACACTTTTACTAGACACATAAAATTTTGTACCACTAAGTCCACACAAACATAGGAAAGAATCCAAACTTAAAATAATATTTATAATTCCTCAAAATTCAGCATTATTTATCTATGATGTCCGAGTTATATACATATATTTATTTTTGAAACAAACTAAATAGCCTTCTAACGTTAATTACCATCATTTTAACATTATTTTAAGGTCCAAAAGTTTTCAGAAAATTCAGTCAACATGTAATGGTAAGTCTTAACTTTGTAACTAATATATTAGGGTCGCGTACGAGATTCCACAACACAAATATTCTTCCAACTCTTTTACGTAACATTTATCAAACACAGGTTTAAAGTTTCCCACTATAGAATTGAAATTCTTACAAAACTAAATACAATGCACTTACTATCCAAATGTCTCAAACAAGAAGGTGACAGGGTTTTGCTAAAAAAAAAAAAAAAATAGTGAATAAATTGCCAGAGGGCAAATTACAACAATTAAAAACACCACGTGCCACACTAATGGCACACCTTAGAACATGAGTTTTTCTCGAGGTGGGGGTACCCAAGGGTGTTGCTTTACGACAATGTGGAGGCGCTGGTGTCGTGAGCTGCAAGTAGAGCATCGGACGACGCCGATGTAGCACCCCTGCTCAAACCCAACAAAGCAGGGAAACCAGGAGCTTAAGATCAAACTATGCCTCAGAATAAGAGCCGACCACTCACAGTGGGACCAACATCCAGCAGAGGCCTTATTCTGCCTCCGTCGCCAGGTGAATGCCACCACCAGCCAGACACTAATGGCCCTGGTGCAGGGACGTGACCTGCCACCCCTGGAGGAACCACATCAGCTGGAACCTCGCGACGACGCCTGGGCCTGGCGGCGCGATGCCGACATCGTCACTGCCCGCAGACACCAGGCGGTGTACTTGCAGAAGATCATGCCAACATCCAACCGACCCTCACCACCGCTGGAAGTCGGGACGCAGGTGTATTCCCGGAACAACTCACTGTCAGCCGGGGTCTGGCACTTCTGCACTAGACTAGTCCCCAAATGGACGGGGCCCTACATCGTGCAGAAGCACCTGGGCTGGCACGTGTACCATGTCAGAGCCTGCAAGGGGAGGCTCCGCAAACTACACAGAGATGACTTGCGGATAGTCTCCTTCATGCCCGCAGAGTAGATGGACGCCGGCGCCTAAATGCAGCCCCCGATGGTAAAAGGTGGGCGAGGAATGCTCGTACCAGAGGCGTGCGAGGATAGAGCACCCCAACAGCACGACCAGAGCAACAACCCTAGCTGGCCTGTTCCCGCAGATGCCAGGCGTCCCGACGTCAGAGCCACCAGCACCGGGGGTCAGCCTGAGCCTATTGTCACGATGCCGGAGAAAGACGATGTGGAGTAGGTCGCCCCTGTCCAGGAGGTCTGGGAACTGGGCAGGCCCTTTGAGAACGCCATCTTCACTGTCCGAGTAGAGGAGCCAGACGAGACGCCCCGACGCAGATGCCGTCACCGTCGGCCCACAACATCTCGGTCAGTGGCCGAACCCAGACATCCCACGTCCCCAGATTTGCCAGGGGACGCAACCAACACCAGTACACAAACGACGCCACCTCCGATGCTGGGTGCCGGAATGGTTCTCGCCTACACCTGATTCCCCGAGACAGGGCAGAACTCGGGGAAGCAGGGGCCCAAACCACACGACCACAGACACCAGAAGCTGGGAAGCAACGAGGTGACCCCTGGGAACGAGCACCGAGGGGCCCCCAGACACCACCACGACAACCCAAACAGACGATGCTTCATGCTGGGACGTACCAACTTTGACGCCTCCCGAGGCCCCGGACCGCGTCAGCCGACACAGGCGCCCTCGGGGCGAGAGGCAACAGAGAAGCACGATGGACCGACGCAAAGCGACTGTTGGTGGCTGGGGTCATACCAACAGCCGCCACGCCCATGGCCACTACGTCGGGGATGCTGCCCACGACTCGATGGAGCCGACGATGCCGGTGCTGACCTACACCAGACTCGAGGTTTTGGCACTCGAGCGTGAGGAACACCGACGCCCAACACCAGGAGAAGCCAATGTGACGCTGAGTGCAGCGCCGGCGGGCATATATCGGCCGAGACATGTCTTCTCCAGGGGGGGGGGGGGCATAAGTCGTTGTACTAGGCCAGATATGTTAAGGGGCCCGCCTCCTATGAAGTGCAAAGCGCCACAATTTTAATTTCGTGCCATTCTTGCACAGAGGCGGGTGGCAAGAATATGCACTACAGCTGGATAGCTCCCCCTGCCCCACCACACCGTAGCAGCGTGAACTTCCTTCGCTTACTCTCCTCTTTACGCTATCGCTTGCTTATCGGGTGGGAGGGTGGTGGAGGGGGTCCGCTGCGGTCACGTTACTCTTTATCTTCCTCCTCTGTGTCTCTCTTCACTTGGCCATAAGCTGAAGGTCGACGGACGGGACAGCGGGATGCTGCCTGCTTTCTGTATAAGCAGTGTGTTTATACTCATGCAAAATCAGTTCAGTACACTACAGGGTCAGGACACAATTAAACAAATATATTTTTAATTTCTTACATTCATTTTAAGAGACATACTCACTGCACATATAATTATGTATTTCTAGAACACAAATATTACGAGTTTAATTAAGTTAAATACCAAAATTACACGAGATAACATAGTGAATGCGAAACAGTTTTCGAAGTTACTTAGCAACATAAATGCTGTGCCAAGTATGATTCATTTTCCTCGCTATAAACTAGGGTGGTGTTTCATTGCGATTCTCTCATGTGGTCATGGCCGGTATGAGGTAATTTGGCCCCTTAGGGGAAATGCCTGAAGAGAACTTCCCCCCTTCCTGCCCAGCATCCTTCCACCAGTTTTTTACAGAATGTTCCTTTCGCTTCGTAATTTTCTCCTTATTGAACAGTTTTTTCTTTTCTGTACTAATTGCAAAATGTCAGTGTTATATAGGTATCGTTATAAAAGGGCCTAATTCACGGGTAGTAATAATTATTTAGACAGAATAAATTTAATTAAAACTATATTTCCATTAATTTTTCTTTATTTGTCAAGAGTGTTATAATAATGTCGCCCTCGGCAGCTTGGCACCCAGGGCTGTCGCCTAGTTCGCCTATATGGACGCACTGACCCTGCATATTGTCTTATAAAAAAGGAGGCCAGTTTTATGACTGTATTATTTGTAGAGATGTTGTAATATACAGTAACTATTGACATCTATATTTTTGTGCTAAATATATGATACATGCATTTATGTATTTGTATATAACATGTTGACATATATCTATAGAAACACAATTGTGTTGCGAAAATAATTCCTATAGCTTGATTGGTGGTTATTGGCAGCATTTCTTCGTGCAGTGATGTCTTTCATTTGACTGAGCCAATCACACAATAAGGTTTCTGTGGCTCTACTAGTCTGTAATTTGCGGATAGAACTCGAGGATATACGAGAGATAAAACGTTTATTTACTTATTTATTTATTTATTTACTAAGCAGACTCTTAGATTCCATTTTTTGAGCAAAGATGCTTAGGAATGTTGGTGTTGTCAATGATTGATTACACTATTGAACATGAAGAATACAGAAAAGAAACACATAATAAAAACAAGAAAAACATACACAATTTGAATAAATAAATTAAGTGCTTATCAGCAATACATAGTATGGTTAAAAATATTTGAGTAGTCACATGTACATAATATAATTTAAATACAATAACGAGGAGACATCAGTCCTTTAAATACTCATCTATCGAGTAATAGGCTTTTTGTACCGAGTAGTTTTTTAGTTTTATTTTTACATTTTCTAAACTATTATTAAAATTTTGTTTAATCTCTGCAGGTAACTTATTGAAAATCTTAAGTGCCATGTAATTAATATTTTTTTGAAATAACGTAAGTGAGGAAATGGGCAAATTAAGATTATTTTTGTTTCTTGTATTATAGTGGTATAAAGTGTTATTTGTACTGCTCTTAAAATGTAACCAATTTTCTTTAATAAAAACTACGAGCGAGTAAATATATAGGCTTGGTAATGTTAATATTTAATTTTTAATAAAAAGTTGTTTACATGGATTTCTGAGTTTTTGTGGTTAATCACTCTAACCACCTTTTTTTGAAGTTTGAAGACATTCTTGGCTGTCACTGAGTTGCTCCAGAAAATTACACCATAAGATATTAATGAATGAAAATAGGAGAAATATATAATTTGTAGAACCTTTGAATCTGCTATATCCATCATACAGTGAAGTGTAAAAATAGCTGTATTTAATCTGGGAACCAAATTTTCAACATGCTGTCTCCAGCTTAGATGTTCATCAAACCTTATGCCCAAAAATTTTGAATCATCCACTTGTTTTATTTCTATATTGTTTATCATGCATTTATAAATTTCCACGTTAGTAAATCTTGAAAAAACCAATTACGTAAAATACTTCTCACGAAACACTGAGAGTTTATTTGATGCAAACCAATTATATAATACATCTATTGAACTATTGGCTTTGCTATTGAGAATAGTAATTTCTTTTTCCCTTACTAAAGTGCATGTGTCGTCAGCAAAAAGTATTGTTTTGGCATATGGTTGAATTATGTTAGGTAAATCATTTATGTATAGGTGGAATAACAGGGGCCCGAGTACTGACCCCTGTGGTACACCATGCCTAATTATCCCTGGTTTTGATGTAGCATGGGTAGAAATTTTTATTCTGACAACTTGTTCTCTGTTTGCAAGATAATTTCTAAATAAATTTAGAGAACAGTATCTTATTCCATAATATTCCAACTTTTTTAGAAGTATCATATGGTTGACACAGTCAAACGCCTTGCTTAAATCGTAAAATAAACTTTTATTACATTTTCTTTTTTATTTAATGCTTCTGAAATGTTTCTTGTTAGTTCATAAATTGCTTTATTAGATGAAGACTTTTTCTGGAATCCAAATTGGGTTGGTGTCAATATATTGTATTTATTTATGTGGTTGTCAATCTTTTATATATTACTTTCTCTATAATTTTAGAGAATGTAGTTATTAGCGAAATTGGTCTATAATTTTGAACATTTGATTTTTCCCCCTTTTTGTATACAGGTATTACGATTGTGTACTTCAGTCTCTCTGGGAATATACCACTTTGTAGAATGTTATTCGAAATTAAGCTTAATGATTCACATATTTCATTTGAGCAATATTTGATTACTCTACTGTCTAAATTGTCATAACCAGAAGAGTACTTTTTTTTTTCATGATATTAGGATAATACGATCGAAATGATTCTTTCAGATATTCCATAGGTTCTTTAGTATTTTGTAAGGATACACAATTTATTTGATTTGTAACATTTAAAAAATAATTACTGAATTCATTTGCAATTTGGTAACTATTATGTGATATATTGTTTTTAACATTGATTTTTATTTCGTTTGCCTCCCTTAACACAGATGTTTTTTTTAATAACGTTCCAGATTTTTTTTATTTTGTTCTCAGATTTATTTATTAAGTTACTATAATATTGTTTTTTTTTTTTTTTTGCTTTACTTATGACAGTTTTCAAAATTTTACAATACTTTTTTAACGCTCAATTTTTTCCTGTGTAGGACAATTTTTTTGTTCCAAATACAAGTCTCTTTTGTGTTTACAAGATATTTTAATACCATTTGTTACCCATGACTTCTTATAATTGTTCTATTTTATATATTTAGTTATAACAGGACAGAATTCTTCAAACTTAGTAAGAAAACAGTTCAGAAAGTCATTAAATTGCAAATCGGGATTACCAATACTCCTTAAATACTCACATGATATTGATTTTAAAGACCTCTTTAATTGTAAAAGACTTTCACTTGTTATTTTTCTATATCTAATTTTCCTATTATTTTTTCTAGGATTACTTAAAGATGCACTGTATTTCAAAGTTAGAAGCTGTGCATCATGGTCAGACATACCATTAAATAATCCAGTTGTGTAACAATCTTTAGCAACATTTGCATTAATAAAAATACTATCAATAATGGTTCTTGAATTAAATTGAATTCTTGTAGGTAAGTTAATTACAGAGATTAGATTATAAGATTGCATTACACTGTTTAATTTACTCTTCTGTGTATTATCAGTGGCATAATTTACATTAAAATCATCGCACACTACAATTGTAGTCTTAATAGAAAAAATTGAATTTAATAATACATCTAATTGTTTTAAAAACGTACTGTACTTAACCTGTTGGTGCTCGATAGATGGATATAATAATACATGCCAAATAATACAAATCTAAACAGTATCTTGCTACATCTATATATTTCAATTTTATACTTTTTCTTACAAATATACATACACCATCTTGTTTCACATTTTGTCTACAATAGACAGCACCAAGTGTATAACATGCATGAGCGTCGACACCGGGGAGGGCAGGGGGGCATTTCCCTCCCCAAGTGTCTGTTTGAGGAAGGCATAAAAAGGGGGGGGGCAAGATATTATTTCATAAAACATCTTGCCCTATTTTTCTTATTTTATCACTTTTGCACACAACTTTCAATCAATTCCAGGCAGTCGTACGAACAATGTGTTTGTTTGCCGGTAATATTTATTATTATTTCCGTTCGAGGGCGCACATGGCTAACGGAGATCGGAAGTGTTCTCGCCAAGCCGCTAGATACCAGCACTAACAAGGTCGCGTCACCTCGCGTAAACTAGCCCAGAAAACTAGTACGTAGCAGTATTTGCTAGTAGCTTGTGAGTTCTGTCTCGTGTGAAAGTGTTACAGCTGTGTCTACTGTCTAGCGTCGTCATTAGGGTGGCCGTGATGAGCCACAAAAATAAATGTGGTCCAGATAAGTGCCGCATTGCATCCTATTTTCGCAAGACTGAAAACAAAATAGGTAAGCAAGTGGTGACTGGTGTATTAAGCTTTTTAAAATCTTATTCGGAATTAGAAATACGGTGTAAATGTACTGTTGAATTTGCATTTTACCAAAACACTCTGGGTTCGATTCCCGCCGGCGCGGCGACACCCGCATGTGGGAATAATACCGGGATCTCCTGTTGATCCTGTTTTCCCCCACCGATCATTCCCGGCGCCGATTCGTGTTCAACTCGACTCATATTTCGCATATTGATGCAGGCGATACGGCCTCTTGTTGACAGTGGGCTGGTAGACTTCAAGAGGCCTATCGCCCGCCCAGGTTTGAATGTTCATTGTTCGATTATATAATTTTATCACTGTGACATGTGACTCTTATAAAATCGTTGGTTGCTTATGCTTAAGCATGCACCCAACACCAAGCAAATTATTTTTCTAAACAGCAAAACCTACTTACCAATACCACTATACCAGTCGCACC
>PNEQ01127998.1:0-12874 GCA_003012365.1 Medauroidea extradentata
TCATAACAGTGGACCATTAGCAAAATATTGGATGATGTACATCGGTATGGTTGAAACACTGCTAGGATTAGTGCGAGCAGACAGGGAGGGGAACTGGGATCTGCACATAGCTTGTATTCGAAATGTTATTCCTTGGTGCTTTGCTTTAGGTAAAGTCAACTATGCAAGATACTTACCATTTTATTACGCACAAATTACAAAACTCAAAGAGACTTTTCCTGACCTGTATCAGCACTTCCACTAAGGTTACTTCTCAGTACAACAGAGAAGGGGAAATCATTTTAGTCGTGTTGCAGTAGATCAAACGATTGAACAAACCATTAACAAGGATTCTCAGACCTCAGGAGGGACGAAAGGTTTTAGTCTTCGACCAGGAACTCTATCAAAGTATTATTTGAATGCCGATCACCGAGCAGTGGCAGTAAGGCAGTTACGTGAGATAATTAGTCAGGCAGACAAGTCTAGCTGTAAGCATCCAGATCTGCAAGGTACACGGATCCAAAACGATGAACAAAATGTAGCAGCTATTGTTAATTTGCTTGAAAATGATTGGACCAATCCATTTGCTGAAATGTCTGATCTTATTAGTTTATCGACTGGAGTGTTTGCATCTCAAGAAGTTACTGACGACCTCCTAGGTGCATATGAGAAAGGTGAGGCAGCATATCAGACATCCCAAACTAATTGTCTTAAAAAAAAGTGTAGGGTTTTATGATAGAAAACAAAAAAATTAATTTAAGGATGTTTGGTGAGAACAAGAAGAAAGCTGTCCTGAGCTCCAGCAAGGAAGTTATTTTAACTGCAGATAGAAGATTGTTTGGTACTATGATACTCATTGCAGGCGAGAGAAACTTGGACATGAAAGCAGTTTTTTCACACCCGCTTGGCCCACTGCCCTGGTCACTTGCAAATACTGATGGCACTCTGAAGAAAACAAACAAAGCAGCCTTGACACAGCACTTAGAAAGTTTAGTGGAACCATCAGATGACACTTCAGAACCATATGCGACTGTGATTGATGCTATGTGTCTTATACAGAAACTTCATGGAGATAACCATACCTTTGACGAACTATCTTGTTTTGTTTTGGGAGCAGCACTTCATGCTGGTGGAAAAAGTGCGCGTATTGACGTGGTCTTTGATGTATACAGGAACGAATCCATGAAATCTGCAGAACGCATTAAACGAGGTTCACAAGAGGGAGTTCGTTCGTTTTCATGACATAAAGCCTGAACACAAAATTAAGAATTGGAAACGTATGCTGGCTTGTAGTGAATCAAAAACCAAGCTCGCGCATTTCTTGGCCGATTCATGGAAATGTGAATTGAAAAGAAAGAGGATAGGTGATAAAATACTATTTGTGACATGTGACGAAAAATGTTTTAAAATCACCTACAGTCAAGTAGAGGAGGTTGAGGAACTAAAATCAAATCATGAGGAAGCCGACACAAGGATATTTTTACATGCAAAGCATGCTGCTGCTACTTTTGGAACTGTAGTCATTGTCGCAGATGACACCGACATTCTTATAATTGCTTTGTACCTGAGCCAATTCATCAGCAACAACCTCCTAATCAGGCACGGTACAAAATGTCGTCTCAGGTTTCTTGATATAAAAAAATGGTCTTCAGCATTGGGAAAAGCTGTTTGCTCGGCACTACTAGGATTACATAGCTGGACTGGGTGTGATTCTGTTAGCTCATTTGCGAGCCAGGGAAAGATTAAAACACTTAAACTTTTACAGAATAATTCTGATTACCAACAAACATTTGCATTACTTGGGTCTTCCTGGGAACTAACAGAAGAACTTTACAACATAATTCAGAAATTTGCGTGTCAGCTATATTGCAAAAACACAACCATCACAACTGTCAATGATTTACGCCATTACATGTTCATCGAAAAGAAGGCTTGTATTGAATCTGATAAATTACCACCCTGTTACGACACTTTACAGCAACATACACTTCGAGCAAATTACCAAGCAGCTATTTGGAGGCGCAGTTTAGATAATTGTCCACACATTCCAAAACCCACAGATGGACATGGTTGGGAAGTAGATGTTGATGGAAATTTAACTATTAAGTGGATGACAGGCCTCCCAGCTCCTGATGCTGTACTCACACTGCTATCCTGCAAGTGTGCAAGATCTTGCCATCCAGCTCGATGTTCGTGTATACTTAATGGACTCAAGTGCACTTCTGCTTGTAAACTTTTAACGTGCGCAAATATGGAACAAGAAGATAACGGAGATGAAGAAAATCTTTGTGAGAGTGATAGTGAAGGAGATGAGTAATTTAAACCTTTATCATCCTTTCAGATAATGCCAGACATGCAGGTTTGTAAAATTTTTAAATACAAAAATCTTCATATTTTCTGTAATATTTTGTTTTAGTAATTCTAATCTAAACTTTTGTATGTCAAATATCATTCTGATTAACTTTCGTGCCGAAGTATTTTTACCTCTGATTCTTAGTTTTTATTCTATAGCTTATTTTGTGTCTAATGTAAATTGTGTTCTAAACCTTCAGCAGTGTTTCACAAATCGAGCTCAAAATAATATTTAGCTACACATTCAAAGCGTCCATCACACAGTTTCTAACACTACATACATATAGTTAGTTAAAAATCCTGGTTGGACTTACTCCGCCTTTTTGGTACTCACCTTCACCGCCTTTTTGGTACTCACCTTCACCATTGGCTCACGGACTATGAGACATATCTATGAGTTCTTGAACACAAGATTTCTGTATTTTTTCGCTGCTAATGGATTCATATCCCTGATCCAGAAAGTGATTTCTGGCAAGCTTAAGTAAATGAGGAGCATCTGGAAAAAATAAAAACTTCTCTAGACTTGTCAAAGGGATTAGGAAAGGATTAATTAGTTGCATTAATTTTAAGCTCTTCCCGAACACTTCTGTTTGATTTTCCCATGTCACTTGTTACAGACAGAACAGCATAGCCACTTGCCTCAACTTGTTTTATAATCTCTGTAAGAAGACTTGCAGTCATAGGCGTATCAAAGCTGTAAAATATGGGCTGCTTCCACTTACCCATAATTCCACAAGCCATAACTACTTGGACAGTTGAGTGTGGGCCTACAATTTTTTCGATGTTTGGGTCAAAACAAAGCAGGCTTGAAATATGCATTTCATTGTACAATATGGCAGTTTATCGGTCCCTCTCTGAAAATGCTGTACCTTTCTGTTTAATCAAAAGAATATCAGTCAAAATTCCTGGGCTGCAGTCAATTTTAGCAGCTCACCTGCGCAAAGTTGTGATAGATGGGAACGGATACTTCAGTTTATTTCTGAGATATCTATATGCCTTAACACTTACGCTCCTGAGAGCAATTGCTGCAGCAATTTCTTCATTAGACCAAAGAATTTTCTTTTTCGTAGTGAGTATGATTCTTATTTGTCCTGGTGTAAAATGAGTCAGAATTTCCCTAACCTTTTCGTTAACATTCTTGGTCATGTTACTTTTGATTTCTCTAAGTTTTTCCAACAAAATTTGTTTCTCTTTTCTCAGTTGCGTGTTAGTGACAAGGAGATCTTCTGCCTTGCTATTTAAGCGAGAATTCTCTTCTTTAAGTTCTTTTATTCTCGACGACATTTTCAGCAAAAGTCTTCTGTTATCTCAACTTGTGCTCTGAAAAAAAATATGTATGCATTGAAGATCACAATAAATGTACAGTGTCGCCACTCTGCTGGCAAAAGGGGTTGATTTTAGTTATCCTTCAGGGTGCAATGAGGTGTGAGCACGAGAGTTCCCTGAAGGCGAGGAGAGGCTGCTAAATGTCCCAAGGAGAGTGGTTTCCCGGGCAGTCGACACAACACGTTTCTCA
Source organism: Medauroidea extradentata (assembly GCA_003012365.1). NCBI lineage: Eukaryota > Metazoa > Arthropoda > Insecta > Phasmatodea > Phasmatidae > Medauroidea > Medauroidea extradentata. The sequence goes on from PNEQ01127998.1 coordinate 3,848, forward strand.
GTAGAGCGGGAAAATTCTCACTTTTTTATGAAGGGGTAGGCGTGTTGACCACTCACCATTTCTAGAAGAGCTCCCTCAGGAGGCGGCGTTCTCGGTCCGACACAGGCTTCGGCTCGAAGTCGGCTTCCCTCTTCAGTTGCTGGATGCGGTGGTGTGGTAATGGTGTAGGTTTTTCCGTAGTTTTTATAGGGCTGATTAAAGGTAGCAGAAGGCGATGAAGGTCCCTAAGGATGCGACTGAAATTGTCTCGTTTACGTCTAGGCGGCTTGTTCTCGGTGTCCTTGTATTGACGACAAAGTTTGGAAAGTGTTGTGGATTGTTCAGTGGTTCTCTGAGGTGGGGGAATTACTCCCACAGGTATCTTACTTTCACTTACAATGGCTTGTCGGCGCTTAGCTGCGGCTTCTGCCTTACAACCTTTTATCGATGCTTGTTCCTCAGGCAAGATAGTAATAATTAGGCACTCAGAATCAGACGTTAGTATTTAGGAATGAAACTATAAAATACGTTTTGAACTGTATATTGTTATACCTTGGTACACTCTTACATTCACTGACTGTACACACTGGTTAATACATTCGGCTTTTCACATACACAAGTCTCTATACACTACTGGTTTACAAGATTCACAATACTTGACCGCGTGGTCATTTATGCACGGAGCCCTGGAACTTCTCACGGACTTGGCTCTACTTCCGCATCCGGCGGTCACAGATATGAGCCTCGTGGCGACTCGCGGTAGGGTGCGTTCCGTAATACTGCCCACACGGCTAGGGCGTGTTTCCTTCGAACGACGCTTTCGGCACAAGAGTGGTAGGACCAGGTTTCCGCTTCCTTCTCAGTAAGCAACCTGTATAGAGGATGGGTAGGGTGGTTTCCGCTTCCTTCTCAGTAAGTAACCCATGGAAGATAGGTAATGGTGAACAGGTAGGAGGGCGGGTTTCCGCTTACTTCTCAGTAAGCAACCGTGGGGTAAAGTGGACATCGGGTTTCCGCTTCCTTCTCAGTAAGCAACCCTTTCGAGGTAGGGGGATGGTGCCTAGGCTTGCTCGGGGAGGAGGCCCGAGCCTTAGACTGACGATTTGGCTAGGCGAGCGCCCACCTTATATACCCCTGAGGGGGGCTTAAAGTACCGTTAGTGGGTGGTGAAAATGGCCGCCGCTGGAGAGGAGGCCGTCTGCTGGCTAGCAGGCGCACCACTCCAACACCCACAAATCTCCCACACTCGGCAAAAAAATACGTGACTCTCTTTAAACTTTCCTGCAGGGCCGTAAAAATGTCCGTGTTGCCAAAAGAAAATTAACAAGTACTAAATAAATACACAGAATAAATAATATTACATTTACAATAATTACATACACACTTTCTCTCTTAAAAGTTCATATTTTGCCGCCTGGCATTATTTGTATAGCGTCCATCTGTTTGTTTACATTGGTTATGGCGGGCGTGAATATATACATACAAAACAGTAAATATAACATCTCTAAACCTTTAGTTTTATGTTTTACGGCAACATGGCTCACAATACTGGATTTAGATGACCCTTTGGGTCAAAATAAGGTAGGCCTAACTCTTACATATTACTAATATTATGGGGTCGAGTGTAAAATATCTCTAAGCACCTTGCAGGGTGCGTCAACTGTAGTGCAGAAATCTTACACAAAAATTTTTATTGAAAAATTGTTGATCTCCTGTTTTCTGAGACAATGTGATAATGTCTTATAAATTCTAAATGACGATTTCTCGTGCACCACGCACCCGCGATACCATAAAATGAAAATGTCAGTTATTAAAATAGGTAGTCATTTTAAAGTGACTACAAGTGAGGAACGATTTCTAACTTAGGTTTTAATAAAATGCTAAAGGCATAGGGCCGATCATGTGTAGACAAAAACTGTTAGAAACATATTTTCACGAAGTTACATAAATGGAAGCATTGGTAAAATATTATTGAAATTATTGCAGAAATTATATTATTAAAACTTGTTTTCCAATTATTTCATTTTAACTGATCAGTACAAATGAATCTGTTATTTTTTTTTCCAGTGAACTTATTCATTACTCCCCTGATTATTTATGGTTTATGAAAATATGCTCTCTGGATAACTGCGTCAATAGATACGTAAATTTTTAAAAATTGCTGAAAGATTCCCAAGTAAGGAGAAAGTATACGCACCATCACAACTGTCGTCTCCCACATGGATGATTCTGGTTCGATGCCCGGCATAGGCTTCCCCCTGGTCACTGCCACATTTTCTCATGTGGCAATCAGGTGGACGATGAAGCTAGTGAGCAGTTTTCTCTGAAATCTCTCGCACTTCCCTATGCTGGTATTACTGTGCTTGTACATATTCACCTCAAATATTCTCTATTGACTTTCAAAATTTCGCGTTTTGATAAATGTTCACTTCAGACATGAGTTTCATAACAAAATTCGTACAGGTATTGACAGAAATTTTACGTACAACGCCTACGAATTTGTCGCGAATCTCGTGCTTTAAACGAATATTTTACAAACTGCAAACATGTTCATTTCCGCAGTTAACATAAGACACTTTTAGTGCCAATGGGGTGTGATACACACACACATTAATCTTTCGAGTATGCTACCTACTGCTATGATTGGTCTGTAGACAGCTGTGTCGTATCGGACATTTATCACCCAATAATGCATGTAGCAAGAAACAGAAACATTTTCAAGAGTATGTTGAGTCAAGAAATATTTATTGTATTTCACCATGTCTGCTTATGACATACTTGTGATATATACGTAATATGCAAAAGACATTTGAATTACTGCATCTTTTATGTACCACAACACACTACGTTATAAATAATTAGTGAATATTCCCATAATTAAGGTGAATTTTCATAGAAACAATAAGTGTTAATTGCTCCAGACAGCAAAAATATAAACGAGTTACTAGTTCCATTAAATGAAGGCACTAACACAAATACTAAAAATTAAGTGTTCAAAAAGTTCTCCAACTTCTATGTCAACACTATTCGTTAAAATGTGTTTCATTACTGTGTAAGGATATATTCCTACGTGATATTTGTATTAAATTGGGCTGATTTACGAATTATCAAAGGTGGCCATCATGTTTTGAAAAATATAAAATATTTTACAAAAATAAGAATCTTTTACAGCAAATGGAATTGGGAACTGTTACGAAGTTATGGCTTACTTCAGTATTTAACCACAACAGTAAATTCTGTCGTTTTCGAAAAAAGTTTAATTTTGCAAGTAATTAATTGTATAAATAGAAAACAGCAATTTTCCATCGCAATCCATCGAATCTAATTCTGTTGAAATTCTACATTAAAACAAAGGAAATGTACTTCCGATCCTACGTATAAACTTCTTAAATAAATAAAAACTTTTTAACACTTACAATGCTCCTTTTATATTGAGTACATAGGCCTATGCGATTAAAATCACGTATATAGTACATGTAATTATGTGTTTCATTAATTACCTTTTAATGGGCGGCAAAACTTCATTTGATTTGTATGTCCTGTTACTGCACTCTGGTTGAGGAAGTGGATCCAATGTCTCGGAAAAGGATTCATTTTCTTTATGTAAGATGCTGTTCTCTTGCAATGTTTCGTTTCTAGAATTAAACAAATACATGTGTTGTATGACTGGATACCATGAAAAGATGTAAGTACTGTCAACATTTTAATAATTTTTCTATTGATTTAGCAATGTTAACTTCCGTTAGCATCAGGCGCTTTTAAAATATTATATGTATTATATATATATATATATATATATATATATATATATATATATCTAGGATGTTTGTGTGTGTGTATGTATATATATATATATATATATATATATATACACACATATATATATATATATATATATATATATATATATATATATATATATATATATATATATATAATACACACACACACACCCTAGATCAATGTTTTGCAATTATGTAACTTAACATTAACATTTTTGCATACCTCGTCGAATTCATAGATGTCACTAGAATTTCACGAACGACGTTTTTTTTCTCTCTTGCCTTAAATCTTTCATTCTGTGAACGTCAAATATGTATGTCATTCTTCATTATATAATTTCAAACAAAAATATAGCCAGTAGGTTGGATGATTCAGTGAATTTGTTGGTTTGTTTACACTATTTTACCATTAAGGGCGTGTTCCCAACACATTTGATTGTTTACTGCCATATTATGTTACCGTTTAGGGTGTTTTTCGAACACATTTAATTGTTTCGGGCAGTATTTTTTTCCTTTTTTCTTTTAAATAGCGAATATATTTACTGAAATACATGTTGAAACGATGACGAGCACGCTCGTCGCTCGCCAAATCTCTCACGACTGCCCACAATGGCAACGGACATGGTCAAATAGCACACCTCGGCGGAGTGGTGCGACATTATCCCAACTAACCAGGACTATCAAAATTACACTTAAACATATGACAAAGGGTTTAAAAATCTGTATTTATAGTTTTTACATCAAAATAATAAAGAATATTAACACAAATATAATAATTGGGGACAACAGGTGTGCAACAGTGGAACTACTTTCGCGGCGTAATACCCTAAGCAATCCCTGGAGACGGCTGACCAACGTGCGTCAATAACCTACGTCGCGAAGAAATTCCATGAAGCGGGCAATCAACCACAATGTCGGCGCTAGAAATCCTACAGCCTGGAGAAGCTTCCACCACGAGAAATTACTCACTTTACCAGGAAAAGTATAATAACTATTAAAAATTGTCAAACCTCAGAAATAAAGAAAAATGCAAAAAAAAAAGTTATATGTATTAAAAAAAGTAATTAAAATTTTACTTTTGTAAATTGGAAACCAAACATCTGGAAATAAACGAATGACTCTACTTTAAAATTCCAGACTGTATTTTATTATTTAAATTTTGTAATGAATTTAAATAACACATGTCTCCAATTACTACGTTACTGAATCCTGTTGTATCATCCGGAACATCTGATGAACTAATACTGAATGCGGTATACAGCCAGTTATTACAGATTTAAATTTAATCAAGAAAATAAATATTTTACATAAGTTGAAATAAGGCGGGGAAGTGGCTGAACATTTCACAACCCACCCCCCAATTAATACGAAGTTGTTATTTTGTCACAAAATAAAACTGAGTATTAATTTATAACAACCACCAATATGAAACATCTCAACAAGAACCAGTAATACAGTACAGGAAACATTAACCTCCCCAATAGTTTAACATTACACAACATTCAACACAGTTCAGTACACACTTTAATTTCATAATTGTATTTCTGTGGTACACAGTAAGTCAAAATAAACACATCACATTTAGCAAAACTACAATCAAACCTAAGGGCACTGTCGCACTATGCGACCATGGCCGCGCGACCAAGAAATGCTGCGATTCCACTCGCGACCAAAGAAGCGGCTGAAATCAGGCAGTTCCAACATGGATGCAGAAGTGGTAGCTGCTGTTATTATTTGCACTCGGCGTCTCAAACGCAAGAGAAGAGTAAAAAAGTACTGGATTCATCCTTTGTTAGTAGATCGTTCCTCGAAAAGCATGTTTGCGATGTTTTGTAACGATTTGAGGAAATACGAAGATAAATTTTTCAATTACCTGAGAATGAGTGTGCAATCTTTTGATGAACTTTTGGAGACTATGAGAGATTTTATAAGCAACTCCGCAATGACCTTCAGGCCGTGCATTTCGCCAGAAGAGAAGCTGGTAGTAACTTTAAGGTAGGTATACAAACAAATAACCTTTTATTTTTTATTCAATTACAATTTTGACGAGAAGAGAGATGATAGCAACTCTTTGTTTTATTTGTCATAACACTAGGCATATTAAATGAAGCGCATGTTATTGCATGACTATGCATATAATTTTAAAAGTAGGCAGATGGGAATTAAATATTGATGCAGAACACTGTCACTACATTGTATAGAAAATAATTGTGTTATAATACAGAAATAAAAACCATTGATATGTTCAGTAACTGTATCACACACATTTTAAATACATCAAGTGAAGCAAGTATTTGTAGTCTGTACCACAATTACGTATACAAGAAAGTAACACAATCAAGACACTACAAAGCAATGATGTACCAAAATTTAAATAGCTGGGGTGATTAATCAAATATGTCCACAGTCATATATCACGTTTCAATATAATGGTATAATCTGAGACTCCACCTCTGAGGAGTCGCTGCTCAAATTTGGAGACAAAACTTGGGTAAGATGATCGTCAGATGTGCTTTGACTAACATTTCGGTATTGTTGTAATGTGACTAGTTGGAGCATATTCCGCAAAATGAATTTTGCATTACTGTGCTCCAAAAATGGAACTGGAGTTTGTAACTGTAGATTCATTTGATAAGAGATTATATCTGGGCTGGGTAAACAGAGAACATTGCAAATCTGGCTGGATGAATGTCGAAGATGTAGGATAGGGCGGCTGAATTACTCTCATTAGTTCCAACATTTTTGTAGAAAACTTTAAATGAGGTGACATCTGCTTGAGTGGTGTCAGCAAAGAGAGTAGAAACATTGTATCCTCATCACACTCCAGAACTCGCTCACGTTCCGCTATGTATTCTCCACATTTGTTTAGTACGGTTAACAGTTATCTTTCCATGGTTGGGGATGCCTTTCCTCTCTTTATTTCTTCTGCTATTAGGGTACATTATTCTGTCCTGTTCATTGCTGTATGGTCCAATCGTACTATCATCATCATCTTCTTGCACGATGCTGGATTGGGTATCCTTGCTTCTAACTGTATTTCTTAAAAATAACAGCTGATTATAGAATATGTAAGGGTTCTTGCCGGATACACCGGACCACTTTTCATACATTTCATTCTTTTTAATTCTCTTGTGAAACAATCTCTAAGATTTTTCCACTTTCTTTGGATAGTCAACCCTGAAACAAACGATAGATGGGCACATAATTCTCTATTTTTCCGGTACCTGGCTTCCGGATGCTCTTTTACCGACTTACACCATGCATACAGGCTGGAAGTAACAACTGTTGGAGATATAGTCCGACAAGTGTGTACAGCTTTATGGCACAATATGCGGGAAACCTGTTTCCCCGAACTTTCAAATGAGCACTGGCTACAAATTGCAAGAGGTTTTGAAATGTTTGCCCAATTTCCTAATTGCATTAGCGCGATTGATGGATAACATGTATGTATAATAAGACCACAGTGAAGTGGCTCACTACTACAGTTATAAGCATTAATTTTCCATTGTGTTACTGGCAGTAGTAGATGCGTATTACAACCTGGTTGCCATAGAAGTCGGCGCATATGGTAAAAGTAGTGATTTGTCTGTTTTCAAAAATTCAGTGTTCTACCAGAAATTAATGAACAACTCATTACACATTCCGGCTGATGCTAATCTCCTAAATGGAAGTGACAGATCTTCACCTTTTGTTCTAGTAGGAGACGAAGCTTTCAGTTTATCAGAGAAAGTTATGCGTCCCTATGGTGGCAACAACTTAACAGTGAAGAAAAGAGTTTTTAATTATAGACTGTCTGGAGCCCGTCGGTTCGTTGAATGTAGGTACTTTCGGAATGCTTGTTAACAAATGGAGAATTTTTCACAGACATTTAAATGTTAATGTTGACCTAGCAACTTAAATTATTAAAGCAAGCTACATTCTCCACAACTTTGTGCGAGCTAGAGATGGTGTTCGGTTTGAAGACACACTCACACGGCCTGGTTTTGAGGACATGCAGTCAGCAGTCACTGTTCGTGGAGGTAGGTCATCAGCGATGGTGAGAGATACCTTGGCTGACTATTTTGTGACCGAGGGGCAACTGGACTGGCAGTACGAGAAAGTGTAAAAACAGTTAATTAAGAAATTGTTCCTTTTTTTAAGATTAACAATCGGACAGCATTATTGGATTAGTTCAATATCAAATTCAGTTGTAAATTAAAATTTTTCCTGTACAACCAATACGTTGATAAAGAGTACTCTACAACTAAGCCAAATATTTAGATTTTTATGTAGATTTTGCTCTATTTAATAAGTTAACCTATAAATTATTATCTAATGTCTTAATAGCGTTATTTTTGTGTATTTGCAGAAATGTAAGTTTCATTGTTTCATTTAGAGCCATAACTGTACAGTGTTGCATTTGAAGTACAATGTTGCGATGAATATCTACGACTCTGTTAATAGGAAAAAAAAATGTACGATAGAATTATTAAAGAACTTTAAACCTAAGGACATGTTTGGCCGAATTTTCAATATTTTAAAATTTTTATACTTGACCAAATTAATGTTTGTTTCATAGACAATAATAGAGGCTATAATTTTATAACTTGAAAATTTTTAAGTATAAAACAAAAACGAACAAACTCAGCAACGTAAAATAATAAAACCTGAAAAACAGTGTCATGGGATACATCAATGTCTATACAATAACATAAACTCAAAATATTTTGTATTTTAAAGAAGTTTATCAAAAAAATGTTAATTTCAGCAATTATTTAAAGATATATAATTTATGAGTTGTGTGATTATATATAGTTGTTACTGTAACCCATGGCATTGTTTTTCAGTGTAAATTATTTCATGCAGTTAAGTGTATTGGTTTTCATTTTATATTTAGGCTATAACCGTAACATGCAAATTTTGGCTACGAAATGCCACAATGCGAAAATAATGAAAGCAAAATTAAATTATAGACTCTATTAAATTATATGGATTAAAGGCTATCTTCTTCATACATATAATATTTTTAAATTATTTAAACTTTTGGGTTCACCATACCCTTAAACAGTGGGAACTGAACTTGATGCAGTGAGAAATGAGAAGTGTTAGCAATGATATGGTTTTGATTAGTATGCTCACCTAATTCTTTCTTCTCTCCTTCACTTGCTGAGTTATTTGCTATCAACAATCTCTTCCCAGCTCTGTTTTTTAATTACACAGAATATTCGTTGCACGACATATCCCACAATACTGGCCGTTTTTCCACTTCTACAATGAGCGTTTCCGT
>PNEQ01127999.1:0-35016 GCA_003012365.1 Medauroidea extradentata
TTGTACCTTTACTAATACTACAACTAACTTAGAAAATATGCAATTTTGCAGAGTTAGTATTACTAAGGCTTTATTGGCAACTGGGATGTCAAAGCTTTTCTTTGTAAAAATACAAACATTGTTCAACAATGTTGACGGCAGGATATTAAACGAAGGCTTTATGAGAGTGTTGATTAAAATAATGCGCATGTAGATCGGCCACATCACCAGCCGTTATTTCGTAACAGCAACGCGGCATTCTGTAGATATTAACATGACAATCTGACCGACTCCCTGGCTGGCTCCTTGGTTTTATCTAAAGATATCAGGTATCCCGACATATTGTCATATTGCCTTCACGCATCCTGATAAAGAATCTTTGACGCGACACGTGATACCATAATAGCCGCCATACAAGCCATTACGGTACGATTTCCGTTACGTCAGTTGCTAAACTGGCTGCCAAGCTTACTGCCACGGAATATGCTTTTTATTTGTCTCTTTCTCTATGTTTAATGAGGTTTTCTGTATTCCGTTACAATATTTCGAGTTTTAAGCCTCCCCCACCCCCTTTTCAATCCCTTTTAAACTCTAAAATCCTGGTAGTCGAAAATATGATTAGTAGCTTGCCTTTCAAATTAGGTCACGCATCGCCACTGTAATATACGTAGGCTAAAATCTTTTGTAAAATGTTGACATTAATAACTTATTGATTACAGAATGAAACTGTAGTTTTCATATGATGGATTAAATATAGGTTTTACTAATCACATATTTAAATAAACTTATACAATTTTTTTCCCCAAACTGTTTTTTAATTCACATTTTAATAAGCCAATATCGACAAACGACATTCGGTAGTGAAAAACTGCACAACATATTGAATCAGTCGAATTTCGTCTAGCTCTGATCAATAACTACTATACGTTGAAATTAAATTATGTAAGCTACTTATAAACCCAGTAAGAGACATATTTTCTTTCACAAAATAAGTTATCTTATTATTTTGTCCCTCATAGAAACATTTCAAACTTTTGTATTGTGTGTGATGATACATATAAATACAGTAATGTTTTGTTCATTAATTAATCAATACAGTTGGGTTACTAGGTTTTTGGGGTAGAATTGTTCCCAACTGTATGGCAAAAATATATTCGTTAAATTGTTTTCTGGTACGGTGAACGTTTTTGAAGAAGATTGCGAAATATACGTTATCCAAACAATGCTAAATATGCAAAAATTTGCAAACCGCCGTATTTACACACTCATACATTACTAGACACATTCGTAAGTCATATTTTATAAAAATTTACGATTTTATTAATCATGTTATTTATAATGCTAATGTAGTCACCTACAAGCCACTTGAATTGCGTTGAAATTTCTTTGAAATAAGCATTTTATTGACAAACTATTGACTGTATGTCGTATTCGTTTACGTCCTGTTTTATTGTTCATCTAACGTGCCTAAATTGACCATAACTGGTGCAGTAATTTCCATGATGTGATATAAAATCTTCATTTTTCCAAATGTTGGCAAAATAAACTACATGTAAAATCTTATGTGTGTTTTGTTACAAATTTTTGTGAACAATATCTAAACAATACTTATACGACTAAACTTTAAACATAAATTGTTACTTATGTACCAGTTTTGGCACAATTCAGTGAATAAGTCTCCGATATATTACGGAAAAAAAATCTTAGTATTATCATAAAGTGTTATATTATAAAACATCTTGCAGAAGAGGCTTTGTTTTATTTATTTTTCTGTAGGAATTTAATACTTTTCTCCTACAAAGTGTACATGGAATGGGTGAAATGGCAGAGTAAAAATTACGAATGGACTTCGATACGGCTGGAATGTCGAAAATATGTGTCTCATGATGAGTTAAAATCATCTATTCTAATATTCCTAACATTCTAAATTTTCGAAAGAATTTGTAGATATATTAATTTTCGAGACATACCAGAAATGCGTTATTGTAGTGTAATGTTTCATAACGATGTGAATGTAACATTATTACCATTTACATTAAATGCTTAAACAAATACTTTTCAAAATTTTATTTTATTGTCATATAGTTTTCATAATGATATAAAATATTTATGCAGTGCTATCTCCTAAAATAGTTGTCCTACAATAATAAACGTCCATGCATTCAAAGTTTGGGTGGGGAAATATCACTACTTAATATTTGGTTTGAACTTGTAATATAGTTACCAGATAACAAACCAATTGTTTATTTACATAATTCTGTATTTAAAAATAAACCCTAATGATTTCAAAGATTAGGTTATGAACTGCCAAATAAAAATATTTGTTTGACTCTGTAAAAGTAGTTTTTGAAATAAGGCAAGTTATACATTTATTCGTGTTTTTTTAATGACAGCATTTAAACTACGTAAATCGTTTATTTTTTTATGTTTTGATAATTAACTTTCAAAATACAACATTTCGTGAAATCGTATTAGTAGTTACTAAAATACAATTTAAAATAATACATTATTTATAAAGTGCTCTCTTCCAAAGTATCCTTATGTACAGTAAAAATCCAAAATTTGGTATATATTAGTCGATATGTTCCTCAGATGTGATCAAGCAGTGGTACGAGCCGCGACTATTGTGCGAGCAGTGTAAGGGGATACAGTGTAGGCAGAACTAAGGGACCTCCGTGTGCACTGTACGGTCGTGTTACCGTTTATGGCGCCGCGGCAGCGTCTGCACGCCGCGACTATCGTCCGAGCAATGTATGCTGATACTGCGGAGGTAGAATTAAAGAGGCCTCAACGTGCGCTGTGCTGCTCATGTTACCCTTTTGCGCAGTGACGCGGCGGCCACCTGCACGTCTATATCGGGTTTCGTAAAGACTCGGATAACAGCCGATATCACGGCCAAGAGTATTCCTGTGTGTACTGTCATCTGCTGGATGGTGCTTTGACCCTGATGCGACATCCTTCTAGGAGTTTTGAGATAAAGACTTGCAGCGAGACTTCCTCGACTTTTGATTAAGGGTATAAAAGAGAGTTTTTACTGGCAGGCAAATGGTGTGAGTTGTGGCGATAGTGAGGGGATGCGAGAAGTATTCAAGAGTGTTCAGCGAGATTGTTTGCGGCAAGGAATAGTGCAACGAGGAAGTTCCGGGGCTTCAAGAGGACCATATGTGTGTTTCTAGTTAGGACATTGGGTGTAACATTTGTGAGGGGTCAGAGACATTTTATACACAGAGAAATTGTTTAGAGGACTGAGATTTCATTATTTAGAGATTATAACCTTTGTGTAAATAGTAATTATTTGTTTTGTTTTACTTGTTATTTAATAGTGATTAATAATTAGCGATATACACACTTTTTTTGGTGTAAACAGTTATAAATACATTAGATTTGCTTAGTTAATTTTCATTTATTTAATCAAAGATCTCCCTCCCTCAGCATACTGAACTGCAAACTTGTAACAATCGCGTCAGAAGTGGGGCATTTAGACTAACTTGTTACGTTTTAGGTGGTGTAAATACAAAATTTTACTGTGTTAGTGAAAATGTAGACAGTGTTAACGAAAAAGTAGATGGGAAAATAGACAGTGTTAATGAGAATGTAGAGAAGAAAATATACAGTGTTAGTGGAAATGTAGACAGAAAAATTGACAATGATAGAAAATGTCGACAAGAAATAGAAGGAATGAGTGAGCTGGTGCATACAAAATTTGACTACATGGATGAGAAAATTGAAAGTGTTTCTCAAATGGTGGACCTAAAAATTGACAATGTCAGCGGATTGGTGGACCATAAAATTGACAGCCTTAATGAAAACGTCGACTATAAAATCGGATGTGTGAAAGATGACCTGCAGAAAGATGAGTATGTTAAGGACGGAATGGGAGAAATTTGTACAGCGACCGGCAAGTGGCCAGCCATCGGTGTGTTGGGATTGCAGCTCGACAAAGCCAGAGCCGAGACAAGAGAGTAGCGACGAGAGGTACTTTTCGACGTCCAGATCGGTGGCAATACTGTCACAACACAGGAATATAGCAGGGGTGGTCATGCCTGGGGTTGGAAAGGGGACTACAATCAAACCTGCCCCTTATGACGGCCAAACTCCATGGCATGAATATCAGCACCAAATTGAGATTGTTTCAACCTGGAATGGTTGGACAGAAAAGCATCATGTCTACTACCTGGCAGCAGTGTTGAGAGGCCCTGCAATCAGTAATCTCCAATCTCTGCCTGAACGACATCGCCTGGAGTATTCTACTTTAGTCTGTGACCTAGAGCTGCGTTTTGGGGACCTCTATTTGCCACATGCTCACCATGACCAGCTTCGAAGTCGCAGCCAGCGACCTGGGAAATCACTTAAGGAGCTTTGGCAGGACGTTGTGAGACTAGCTCCATCTGTCACTCGAGGGGTGTCCAGAGGAGGCGCGAGATGTGCTTGCCATTGGGTTCGTTGCTTTCTTTACTGACATGGAGGTGCGACAAGCAGTGCACCTGACAGCACCTCATACCATGCAAGATGCTCTAGCCCGTGCACTGTAAGTTAAGTCAGCATGGTAGGTGCCAGCGAATCGGTGTATGGTACAAGAAGCAATAGTAACAAGCGATGGGGAGGGGAACAGCATCGAGAATACCCTGAAGGAAATTAGATCAGCAGTTAATGTCATTTCCAGCAGTGTTAGTGCATTGGATCCCAGTCCTCGACCGGAAAAGTGGCCAAAGTGCTGGAAGTGTGAAAGACCTTGACACCTAAGAGCCCAGTGCCGACAGTATCTGCGACGGAAACAGGACTGAAAGCCAGGAGAGACCAACAAATCAACTCAATATTTTGGAAAACATGCAAACACTGATCTGGAGGCGCGAATGTCGGTGATTCCTGGAGGTAAGGCCCCACAATTCCTTCGAGTATATTTGGTGAAACAGGAACTTGATGCATTGCTGGTAAAATACAGACTGGATGATGTACCCTGTTAGATAGTTGTAGATACAGGGGTGACCATTACTGTCGTCTGCCCGGACATCAAAGAGCCTTTTTCCCGGAAATCTCTAGCTCGAAATATCGGACAGTGCCTGTTAACGACTTAAACTGGTGAGACAACACCAGTGAAAATAAGGAAGGGTGTGCAACTAAAATTGGGTGATCTCGAATTACATTATGAAGTTCGCATAGCAGACATTGTCAATGCATGATTACTGGGGCTAGATGTACTGCGATAACCAGTATGCTGTATTGACACTCGACTGAGCATCTTGAGGTTAACCAAAACAGAGTTGGTATTGATACCACGACCAGAATTATCATCACCAGTCAGCTGTTCAGTAGTTTGTTGTCAGACGATGGTGTCGTCAGACGACTGTGTCGTCAGCTTCTAGTGAAATTGTGATACCTGGCACTGTAGGAAAATTAAGAGGCATTTATGTTTAATTGAGCCTATGCGAAGAGGAGGTAATCTCCTTGATGGAGTACTTGTAGCAATGACTTAAGTTTCATCAAGTTTAGATAATCTCCCTGTTAGAATGATAAACTTGAATGACCAGGCAATTTGTATTGAGGAGGGCACCACAATTGGGCTGTTTAAGCAGGTTTCTCAGATATACACAACTGGACCTAAGGTAATAATGGAGTACAATGTGAAAATTACTCTGCCCTAACCCCTCACAGAACTCCTATAAAGGACAAAGGAAAACCTGGACTACAGACAAGAAAAGGCTGTTGCAGAACTATTAATGAAGAATTAATACGATTGTTCATGTGTTTCACATGATCTTGGTAGGACTAATCATTGAATGCCGCCATATTGATACAGGAGAGGCCAGACCTATCAAACAACTTCCTAGGTGTCTGCCTCTGGCCTCTTATGAGGTGGTTGGTAGCATTCTGAAGAAAGTGAAGGCTCTAGATGTGATAGAACCATCAATCAGTCCATGGTCATCTCCTGTTTTGTTGGTTATGAAGAAAGATGGCTGAACAAGATTTTGTGTAGATTACCGGCGGCTGAATGAAGTGACCAGGAAATACTTACCCACATCCTCGGATAGATGACACTTTACATTGCCTGGCTGGATCCCAATGATTCTAAACCTTGGACATGAAAAGTGGTTACTGGCAATGTGACGTTGCCCCAGAGGATAGAGAGAAGACTGCCTTTTCTGTACAAGGAAAAGGAACTTGCCAATTCAAGGTTATGGCTTTTGCTCTAACGACATTTGGGCGTCTTTGGGCCCCTTTGGATAGTTGTCAGGTTTATTTAGATGACATCGTGGTCACAGGAACACCTGACATGTCTTGATACAGTGCTTCAGAAAGTAACAGTAGTTAATTCGAAGCTAGTTCCCAAACAGTGTAATAGCTCCCAAATAAAAGTGAAATTCCATCGACTTGTACTTTCGGATGAAGGGATAGAAACATATCCAGAGAAGACGAAAGCAATCCGACACTGACCAGAGCCAACAGACCGGACTCAGGTAAGAAGTTTTCTGAGGCTGTGTGTTTATTATCGGCATTTTATGTGAGTTTGCCGCAATTGCAAATCCCTTTATATGAGCTAACTAAGGCGAAATTAAAATTTCTCTGGACTCCCGAATGTGAATCCTTGTTTAGAAAATTAAAGGAAATTTTGATTTCACCTCCTGTCCTAGGCAATCCTAGCAGCGATGACGAGTTCATTTTAGACACAGATGCATACAGTATAAGGATTGGTGCTGTGTTGTCTCATATTCACGATGGGAAAGTGAGGCCATTAGTGAATTTCAATAAATTGTTTCATACTCCACAAATAAATTACTGTGTAACTCGCAGGGAGCTTCTGCCAATGGTTAAGGCTCTATTTCACACTTTCGCCAATTCTTATACAGAAGGTATTTTATTCTACGAACAGATAATAATTAATTATGTTGGTTACTGAATTTCAAAAACCAAGAATGGCAGATAGCTCGGTGGATGCAGCACCTCTATGAGTATGATTTTGAAATACAGCACAGAGCTGGTCACTTACACAACAATGCTGATGCACTGTCCAAGAGACCCTGAGAAGACACTACTGCTCGGAGAACAATAATTCAAGAGATCACATTGACAATGAACCCTCTCCCTGAAGTGATGAAAATATTGGCAAAGATCAGAGAAATTACCCTGCTCTTAGGTTAATACTAGAATGGAAGGAAAATGGCCAGCACCCAGAGTGGGCTGAGCTATATGATCAAAGTGCTACAACTAAAGCGTACTGGGCACAATGGGATTTTCTAGTTCTGAGAAATGGTGTGCTGTATCTGAACTGGGAAAGTGCAGACGATAAACAACACGTCTACAGCTGGTACTCCCTGAAATTAGAGTTCCAGAGGTGGTGAAGAAACTTCATAGTTCAGCAGCTGGAGGACAATTTAGAATTAATAAGACTCTGAACAAAGTTAAATTGGGATATTATTGGCAACATTGCAGGGATGATGTCAAGAGGTAGTGTAGAACATGCGATGCCGATGCCTTTATTGTAAGGAAGGGACCAATAACTAAAGGATGTGGTCATCTTCAGTAATACATTGTTGGAATTCCATTCGAGAGGATGGCAGTATTGGTACCTTGCCAGTGACATAGAGGAAGAATCGGTACCTATCGGTGGCGCAATATTACTTCACCAAGTGTCCTGCAGTTATACCAATACCTAATCAAGATGCTAGCACTGTGGCTGATGCTACAGTGGAGCATGTATTATCAAGGTTTGGAGTATTATTTTAACTTCACTCCGACGAGGGCCGCAACTTTGAAGCCAAATTATTCCAATAAGTGACAAAAATTTTTAGGAATGAGGAAAGATGCTAACTACACCTCAGCGTTTTCAGTTTGACGGGATGCTCAAGCGGCTGAACTGTACCTTGGAACAATAACTGTCCATTTTTCTGGCAGACAATAATATGGCTTGGGATTTCAAAGCGCCCCTTTCCTTCTTCTCGCATGTCGTCTGCCATCTATGAAGCCACAAGGGTAACACCTTCGAAGATGCTGTTTGGGAGATAGCTTCGCCTTCCAAGTAATCTGTTCGGAAGACCAACAGAAGTAGAGCAGTCTGTTTTACCGAAAGTGTATGCCAGTGAAAGTTTCGCAAATTGAGCACAATCCATGACTTTGCTCGGCAATATTTAAGGGTCAACAGTTACCGGATGGAAACGAGATATGATCGGAAGAGACCTGAAGAGGTGTTTCAAGAAGGACAGAAAATCGCAAAAATATATGCTGTTAATTAAAATAGTTGCGAAGACAATGTTGCTTGTTGTCTTTTATGTGACTGGACACTTTTTTTAAAATGATTTAACAGTCTGTAAACAAATCACAAACGTTCAGTTTTGGCATGATAAAATTCTTATTGATTGAGTCAAATGAGAACAAACGAATAACGTTAAAAAGGATGTCGTATACGTATATGTATATTATATTTGAAACTACAGCAAACTGTCAGCTTTTCCCGCTGTAGATAACTATCTCATTTATGTATAGGTACTAATTGGCTTAAATGAAAAAAATCACGTCCTTAAAGGCACTCACTACGTATAAATAGCATAAATAATGTTGTAGATATATCACTCTGGGAGATAAAACATAATTGAGTAATATTTATATCAAACTTATAAATAGAAACACGCAAAAGTTCCTAGAATAGACTCCAATATTCTGTGTGTGCCTGCGCGCAATCAATGAGTTCGTTAGCCATGAGTCCTTGTATGATGTCAGTTTGCCTTGCAGAATATTTGTCACTTTATCGTGTTATCTTTTAGTTGTTGGATAGGAGCGATCCCTGCCCCAGGCCACGGCATTGTGAGCCAATGGGAGACATCGAGAGAACGTACAGCAGCTAAATATCCATTCTTCTGTCAGAAAATAACGTGAATTTTGCACGCTTCTACTTATAAACTGTTAAAAATTTTCCTGCCAAATAAGACAGGTAAAAGTGAGAAAAGATATTTGGGTACCTCTTAAGAGCAAGGGGTTGAAAGTCGATTAACGGTGAACGAAATTAACACAAAGTAATACCGGAATGAAAGAGTGGTGAGAAATGGGAGATCCCCGAGAAAATCCACCGACCAGCGGCATCGTCCTGCATGATTACCAAATGCGAAAACCATGGTCTATCCCACTAAGACAGTTGGTAGGCCTAACGAAAAACTTCGTAGCCATGTCAACACACATAACTTCAATGTATGAGACAGGTATTAAAATATTTTCAGTAATAGTTACCATACTATGTAACCGATTTCAGCCAAATGTGACATGCAAAAATAAATGAAAAAACGTAGCCTTTTTAGTCACCACTGTACAAGCCATAACTCTGTAAGAAGTAGTTATTTATTTGATATATCTTAGACTGCAACATAGATTCTTTCCCAAGTTGGCACTTACTGTGGAGGGGAATATTAACGTAACGGCTTTAAGGGGCCTGCCTCGTGGCACATGTGTTTGTGTGAGTGAGGTATGGTGCTAAGGGCGACGTTGTATGGGCCATACAACGGTGCTTCGCCTCTACTCTTAAGGCGTGCAGTCTTCGCGGAAAAAACAAATTTCCTATGGGACTATAAGTGTTGACCGTATTGTTTTATTTACGAAATCACTTTACTAAAGTCCAATGCATTACCCTTAAGTGGTTTCACATGTATTCGGCTAGTATATTTTCGGCTATAGCTGCCTGAAAACCCCGTTTTAACCCATTTTTACGTGTCCTAAAATGGGATTTATAATACGTGTGTTGTCTTGAAAGTACTTAAGGGCAGTCGTCTGAAGTGTGTGTTCTTTTCGTAGAGAAACGGCGTGAACACACGTGTATTAGTTTCGGTGTAAAACGTTTTCTTCAAACACGCTGCAGTGCGATTTTATGGCAACGAGGCGGGCCCCTTAAATGGCTGACACTTATTTCCTAAATGGTGACCATGTAGGTTTAAATATAGGATATACTCAAGCCTAATATAGAATAATCACTCTTGGTGTAAAGAAAATATTATAAACGTGTACGAAATATATTACAATTCAGTACTTTTATGTACCTGTTTTGTAATACATTTTTCCATGAGACCAGAATACTTTTTTTTTTTTTATCATTTCTTAGCTCGCGCTAAACTTTACCCTAAGCAATACCACGCCAGATAATGTTAATGTCGACAGGACTTTCGTACTCAGTTTGAAATACGTCTCAAAACACATTGTGCAAATCTGCAGATTTACATGACTGGGCTAGCTGCCACGTTTGTATGGATATAGTCTCATTACTTCGCTACTCACATAGTATTTGTGTGATGGTAACATCAACTATGTCGTATAAACAAGCAGTGCATAGTAAGTATTCATGAATTCGAATGTAGTTCTTTCATTTTCATTTCGTTGTCGAATTCCCGCTTTGTTAAACAAAAACATGGTGTATCATTTTTAATTTTAAAATATAGAGTAAGCTTCAAAATAACATGTCATACATACGTTAAAACAAGCTCATTTAACGGAAACAAAAAAAAATTTACTGAATAAGAATCTTTCAGAAACTGGAACAATAACGATCACATAATCGCTGTGTGACTAATGGTAAGCTTATCATATTTTTCGTATTACTTATATAATTCAAGGAACATATGTTAACGAAGATTTGTACATCGAAAAAAAAAAAAAAAACATGAAGTCACTTTAGATATTCAATTTAGAAACTTTGTGGTTTGGGGAAGGGGGACGGGAACCGATTTTCGAATGTAGGAAACGTGACATGTAGGTTTCCTCAAGGGTCTCCCATTTATAAAGAGCCCTTTCGTTCCAATCTCAGCTATTCTTTGTGTCAACTGGGTGACAGGCACATTACTCGAGTAAAACTACCGGTCATATTTTCACTATGATTTTCTCTCAGTCATGCCGACCCTACTTACTAGTGTAATGTATTATACGCACATTTCTTGCTAACCGCCAGAAATTGTACTATATCATGTCCCAGAAAAGAGCAGCAATGTCCAGTGGAAATTTTATAAATAAAACCTAATATATATATTCGAGATTAATTGGTGTTTGTTTTTATTGTACTAGGGATGTCACTGAATTTCGCAGTGGTTATTTTAAATAAGAAAACGCGTTGTATAAAATGTTCATAGCATTTGGCACATAGCGCTTGAAATCTAATTTCTGTGTAAATTGTTTCGTTTCAGTATGTCTGTTGGTTTTCATTGCGATTACTTCGCACAAATATAACTATACGAATCTTACTTTTGAATGGCCTTAACCTACCGTGGCGCGACAAGTTCATAATGAGTAGAACAACGATTTTATCGCGAAAAGATTTTTGCACAATTTTGTTTTAATAACTTAAGTTCATATCGGCAGCTATACTTCATGGTTATTGGCAGCGTGTCCTTGTTCAGATACGTCTCTCATTGGACTACATCAATCATAATAAAGCCATCGTTTCAACATACGTCTGTGTTTTCCCAGTAGATCCCCAACACAAATGAGATTTGAAACATCCAATCACAGACCATGTAATAGAACTATGATTACCACATGCTTTTAATGAAACGTAGGGCTTACATAGTCCAAAATGTAGGATATTGCATAATAATATAGAGCAACCTAAAATGTAAGTAAAATGAGTGTTGAGAGGTCCTGGGCAATTACATTTACATACATTGTATCACTAAACAATGCAGCTATACATGTATCATTTTGAGCGGAGAGCAATGGAAAGTCACATATGATATTTATATTCAGAAATGTATAATTCGTTATTCACAAAATTGAACATCATAATTGACAACATTTTGAAATGTGTTATAGAAATATAACAATAATCCATATTATATTTTTAATGTTTAAAACTATGTCTGAGTGAAATTATAACCTTCTGTATGTATTACAGATACAATCTTGCATTTTTTCACTGTGTGTTTTGTGAAGACTTGTGAACTTACAAAAATCACGTGCCTATAAATTATTCAGTCTGAGGTTAGTATGCAAAATTCTTCGGATATTATGTGTCAGCTAGCAGTTAGCACTTCAAATTATATTCTAGTCGTCAAATCATATCGCTGGACTAATAATCAAAAACATCAAAGTATTTGCACCTTCTCTTCGGCATTATTTTGTAATAGTTTCGCGAAAAATGTTGTAATTGTCAAAGTTCACTGCCATAGAATTTCCACCAGAAGTCATAAATCACGAACGTTCAGATAGGTCTGCAAACAATCGATAGTATTTATCGAACACTGCATTAGAACTGTCTTGGGCGAGTCGAAGATTAAAAAGTGTTTTTAGCGCGCAGGGGCCGTAAAAGAAACCGCGCTTCTCGCTGTAAAATGTAGAACATTCATGGTTGTTCGAATATATTCCTTTCTGACAAAGGGCTGATAAACATAACATGTCCGAGATTTTCTGAACGTCTGGTAACTCTATGCAGAACCAAATGGGTACAGTTGAGGTGGTGGTATATCGCGAAAATGTTGTGTGCCAACATACCCTTGAAGACGCTGTAGTTTCTTGCAACATATATGATTGGTAGAGACACTGGAAAATCGCTAAAATGTTTAAAATAGTCTCCAATAAACTGTATTATATTAACCGTGAGCCGTGTGAACAGTTTTGGGACAAATCATACACGCTGTGTGTCCAAGCTGTGCAGTTCTAACTGGGCTTGTTGTAGAGAGAAAAAATGCTACAAATAAACGATAGCCAATGTCGATACAAAACATTCAGTGTCATATACAACACGCTGGAGCCTAGCAAACCGTCAACTATTCCCGCGATTTTCCAGTGTCTCTAACCATCGTGTCTACAAATGGTGTAAATATATTTTCGACACATAATTGCGACTCTAGAATGATGTCCTTGGATCAGGCCATGCTGCATGATGTGACGCCAAACCATTTCTGGCGTACATCACACCACTCGTAACTGCTCAGGTACGCAGTTTACGGCAACAGGTAGGAACCTCAGGCAGCTGTTTCTTGTAGCGTTTCAAAGGTTTAGCATCTACATAAAACCTCGTGCCGTACGGTCAGTAAAATTTTGAGCAACCTAAATGAGACCTAGGGTATTTCTTATTGAGGCTACAGGGATTACTGGGGCCTTTGAAAATAACTAGAGTTCGGGAGGGCGTGTTGCGTCAATGAAGCAGATACTCATTTCAAAAGACTAAAGAAATATTCAGGCATGCTTAATAAATTTTTGTACTCTTACAAAATATTATTTCCTAAGTTCAACAACACATTTATTCAAGTATTCCGTTTGCAAAGATATAAACAACTTCGGCCTTCCGTACCATAATTCGGGATACGTTTGGCATCACTGATAAATTATGCCTAGAGGCAATGATTTTTGGTGAAAAGAAATATGCAACATTTTCTTTCAATGCCTCATGTTCACATCTGCAGCTCTGGTACGTAGTTATTGTCAGCGTGCGTTCGTGTAGAGGCGTCACTCATTTGACTGTGCCAAGGAGAATAACATCACTGCGACACCACCCGTCTGCGATTTGCGGGTAGGTCCCAAATATGTTGAGAGTTAGAAACAGCCAATCACTGACCATGAAGCAGAGCTGCAGATATGCACGCGAGGGACTGAAACGAAATGTTGCATAGTTATTTTCATCAAAAATCTTTGTCTCTAATTATGCCTTGGTGCAATACGCAAAACACCTGTCTTCTAAAACAGATCATTGAGATGTCTCATTTAAAATGTACATTATAAATTACCTCTCAAGTGGACCATGAAAAAATACCATTTAGATTCAATTGTCGTGTGGAAATGCTAGATAAGCTAAGCGCCAAAAAGACGTTTCCGCATAAAAAAACAGCGCTGCAGGAGGCTGCGGACAATATGTGAACTGCGATCTTTAAATTCTAGGAAATATATCAGGAACATTATTGAGACTTAATTTTTTTACAATATTATGTACGTCTGTATCTACACGTAGATCTGTTTGATGCAAGATAACTCAAGTTGTTCTCTTATGGCACTTAGATCCTTTAGCATTTACACTTTAAAATTTATGTTTTGTACGACAGCGCATAATCAAATCACTGTTTGAAATAAAGAAAAGCACAGGATGGATGCAAAGTTTCAAAATATTTGGAAAACATTTCTTCTCACATCTGGAGGAAGCAAGCATATTATATGAACATATGTTTGTAAACGGTTCGTTTCTGTCATACTACTCATAACAACCGATATTCGTAGCGTAGTAAGACGCCGGTCTACGGTGCGAGATATCCTGGGTTCGAATGCCAGTTTGACCATGGATGTTATGTTGTTCCTTTCACTTTACCCTCATCGATTCTTAAGGCCATGATCCGTCATTTACTTTAAAAATTGCAAATAACTCAAATATTTTTTAAACAAATACTTTGAAAATTTTGAAAAAGGGTACAGTCATACTATACACAATTTTGGGAGAGGGTCTTTTAAAAATAATGTACCGTTTGCTAACAAAAATTTATTTTGCTTCATTTTGGCTTATTTTGACAACAAAATATGTGATATTTCAGGGACAAAAATCTAAAAATCCATCTGATGTATTATAACAGAAAAATTCAGCTACAGATGATGATATCCAAGTGTTAAAACTCTAGGATGAATTTTTGATATATGTATTAATTCGCGTTAAAAAAAAAACATTTTTGAAACCACTGAAAAACTAAAGAGCAAGGCCTTAATATCTCGCTGTTAAATGGCCGTAAAACCCTCTCGCTTCACATTACTGATCGTAACACATGACGTATGGCTTATTGCTCGTAGAATGGTTCATGTTACAGTTGAACGACACATCGCAGTTGTGTACGACACGTGTGGTATTGAGGGTTTCAACACACACACATCAGCGATGGCATCCCACATTCCCGTGGGCCGCACACTGCAGGTTAACGAGCTGTGGTGCATAACAAAGATACTACAAACTTATTTCCATAAACGATTTTCCTTCCTTCAGGTGTGACACACTATTTGCGGTAACCTGTAATAATATATTACAAATTAAATTATAAAATTATTGCAAAATTGTATTTGTGAGTCAAATTCTTATTACTGTACTCGATTTGTCACGTACGTGTAAATCATTGTCACCCGTTCAAAAATTATCAAATCACGGACACATGCAAAATCTCTGCACATTGCTGATACTATACCGTTACTGCGAACGGGCATTGACATATCGTAAGACATAACTGTGCTGTTCATAAATAATGCAACGTCCTTAAGTCAACATGGATTTGTTTTCGGACATACTTTCACAGGGATATTTTTCTAGTGTTTGTCAGCGCACTTACTTTCCTACTTTGCGAACACACACACACACACACATATACATATATATATATATATATATATATATATATATATATATATATATATATATATACACGTTAGTCACGTGTACATATTTATATAGTTTCAGTTACTCCGTCTGTTAAGAATGAAACTTAAACTTAGTTGCCGAGTATTCTTTTGCAGTCGGATGTCTTCAAGATGTGTTTTTCTTGCTATTTGCTACCGTGTTTCTCACATTAAGTGCTAATGTATGTTATTATATCTGCATACGATGGCTTGAAAACAGTTGTGGACAAAGTAGGTATAACATTAGTAGAAAATATAAAATTAGCTTACTATATCGGCCTATATAGTTCTTGCAATTCAAGCTACAATAATCATTTAAACTATTCAGACTGTGATAGGCAGCAGAACACTTGTGACAGATGTTTATTACCATTGTTACCAACAGTATAAAAAACTCTTAACAAAAGCTGACACGACAGCAATAACACATGATCTAAAATTACCTAGAGTTATATTTTACTGTTTTGTTATAAAAATGTATTACATTTAATTAAATAAATGCTCTATAACTAAGCTGAAAAAAATATTGCCAGGAAGTACAAACAAGTATTAATAACGAATATTAAAAGAAAAAAATTTCTAAAATGACTTCAACTTAATGTTTCTTCTTACCAACTAAACGCATTTAAAACATACCGTTTGCTCAGGAAACAAAAATATGTTAACATTGTTGTTTAAAGGCAAGTGTTATGTTAACGGTGAGAGATTATAGCTAAGCTGTAAATACAATTTAGACAGCTTTCCTGCTTAGCTTTGTGAAGAAGTGACTTCTAAGCTGTTTAATGTGTGATAGGCTACACGTTGGCATCACTGATGGAAAGTAAGCGGGAGGAAGTTGTGGGTGTAATATTATTTATGACAAATATTTATTTTTTAAAATTAAAATTAGCAGGTTTAACATGTTTTCTGTTACTGAGATTTGAATTATCTGTGTTGTTTATTATTCCTGTTCTTAAAGAAACACTCGGAAATACATATTGTAATTTATAAGCGTGAATTCAATATATATTAAAATATGTTAAACATTTACAAGAACTTAAATACGCGTCATTTTATTCTGATCTTCGTCTTATGGGTGTATTGAACATAAAAAACATTAATGTTAACGAGAGTTATATCATAACAGTAATAATTTTGCTCTGTTATTTGTACTATAAGTATTACTGCCGAAACGTGAGTGAGCATTTTCTTAATCCAAACGAAACTTTTGTTTATTTAAAATGGGCCTAACATATCGTGATTATGTACTGAAAGGAAGGAAAATAATGCTTATTTTGAATAGGATTTGTAGATTTTATAATAATCTTTCCGTGAAAAATATAGTCCTACATGCAATTTGCAAGCTTAAAACCATTCAATAATATTTTTTCATCACATATTAAAGATATTACATTGTTTAGTGATATTAATGTGGGTTTATTTATTTTGCTAAAACATGTTTATGCATTATTTGAAACGTTGTTTTAAACTAATGCTCTGTTGTAATAATTTCTACCGTCTCCGCTTCGACAGAGCTTGGGCAACGGTTACACACCGAACTAACTTTCAGAAGGACCTCGGTTCGATTACTGTCTCCGGCAGTCCTTGATTTTGGTTTTCCGTGGTTCCCCGAAGTCGCTCCACGTAAAATATGGAAAGGTTCCTAAAAAAAAGTCCATGGTTGATTCCTCTACCAATTCTCATCATTATGCAAAGTTGTGAGTCACCATCTCTAATTACCTCATTGTCGACGAAACTTAAAGCTAACATACATTATAGTGTATTTATTGCTGTCGTACTTTCATGAGTTATGCAATTATACTGTATTATTTCTGCAAGAAAGTTATAAGGTAGGTAAATATTATTAATACAATATTAGTGATTATTGTAGTAGAGGATTAAAAGAAAGGGATTATCACATAATGCAATGTTAAGTGCAATGCTATGATTGTATGTGTGTGGTATATATATATATATATATATATATATATATATATATATATATATATATATATATATATATATATATATATATATATATTTGTTTGTGTAGTTTAATGTAGGACCTAAAAGTACGCATCCATCACTAAATATAATTCAGTGAAATTTGTGCAACATATATAACTTTCTCGTACCTGAAATAAAGTGTTACTCTAATCTGCAGATGCTACGAACTGTACAATGTATGTACTGTTACAAAATGATATTTTGTAAGTTATTTTATTTGGTTGCTGTTACAAGTTATTATTTGGGGGGTTTCACTCAGATGGTAGCTACACTGGGGGTTCATTTAGATGTTATTTAGGGTAAATGACTTTAAGACAGTTACGGTTAAACGGGCATTTACTATACTACAATGGCAGGTACTCTGAATACAATGACGTTTACAAAGTATCATATTAATTTAGGAGGGGAGCGCAGTATTACTGATTATTAAATTATTATGTTAAGTTGAGAGTTGCTGCCACATAACTAGATCTGACGACCTTACCGAAAGCTGGATTGATGAGAAGACGGCATCGACAAACGAGAACGCACTCGCCGAGACTCGACCCACGAGCCCCGGCAAAGAACTGGACACGAGCCCCGGCGAAGAACTGGACTGCTGTTGATCTGATGAGTGCTGGTGAATGACAGACCGACGACAGACCTCGTATACTTGGTATATCGGCGTGCTTGTCCTGAATATTGTGCAACTACGAGGGGGGTGAGGTGAGTTGCTGTCCTCCGTGGTTTCCCAACGCTGGCCTGATTGCCGCTCGAACCTCTCGCTGTCCGACTTGCCAGGCAATATCACAACAGTACTGTCTATGACGAGTAAGTCATGACTCACTGAGACAATCTAGCAAGTAATAAAAACAATAGATAAATAAGTGCTTATAGTTTTACATTTATATAAACCTACATTGCCATAAGTCTACCAGAACAAAACACTAGCACGGCAGACGATCGTTACATAATTGCGCAGACTACTTCCAGTCAGCATTCTACTTCGCATAAAACGGGACGCCGATGGCTAAACTCTCACTCTCACATTTTGGCCGGATATGCTACTAATTAATTCCATATAAGCATCGCATCCATTATTAATGATCGTATTCCCAGTTCATGTACGTAGCTCAGCGGAGAGTACAACGATGGTGATATTTTTCTTGCGCGTACAGGGACAACGGGCCACACTCCCGCGTTAGCGTGGAGCGTGTTTTGAACTTTGCTTTAACGAAAGTATGTGCATAAATGTGTGTGACTGTTAGAACTCCTAACTATACTAACACCACACACTATAAAACACTCTTGGAAAAGAAAAAAAAATATGCATGTCATTTGTATTAATGAGGAAGATTAATGACCCTTGAATACATAATTAAGATTTATTTCAAGAATTACGTTCGACGAATATAAAATGAAATATGAATTACTGATAAAGTGCTGTCCAACTCTGACATTCCAAAGATAAGTAAAAATCTCTCACTCAATTAATACATACATATTTTAGCAATAATTAAATTTTCTAGTAGGTTCTGACGTTAAGGAAAATCCGTATCAGTACTCATTTCAAGTTCAGCTTTTAAATTGGCTAGCTTCTCAGACGGAGATACACAAACTCTCTTACTCAAACCTCTGGGTATGGCTTCTACAAAAAAAATTCAATTTACATTCATAGCTGAACTTCAACGCTAATATTTCCACTAAGCTATTACGATCAGCAAAGTTCTCAAACATTTAACGTATTTAGGTGAATTAATACATTAAAACAAATTAGAGTTCTCACAGTTTTACCCAGGCACTATAAGGCAAAACATATGGGCTGAATATTTACTGGTTTAAAATTGAAAGTGGCTTGACTTACAGTAGCAACCTACGGTGTCTTAATGCTCACTCAAACAAATATCTGCCTAAATGTATCATTTTCTCGCCTCTTCTTAAGACGGCGTCAAAACTGGTTAAAATAAGCCTAGACACCCTCTCTTTGGAGTCCTAGCAAATAGGGTGGCGGCAGATATAGCACCAAACCATACTTGGAATCTGCCATATGTCTTATCGCTTCAGAAGATAAGAGAGCAAGAAAGAATTATCACTATAGTTTTGGTTTTAAAACTGCCTCTCAGGCTAAGAGGTTTAACTATGTCATGCTTAGAAGAATTAGGTCTCACACATGACCACTTCTGAACCGATATCAATGTAAGATACAATTTAAAGAAATTACATTTAATATGTGAGAGATTTCCGAGCATATAAAATTTACATTTATTTAATAATCTTTTTAAAATAAATTCGATACTTTTTAAACTCAGGTAGGGATTAAAATGACCAAAATCAACATTATAGGCCTACATTAATTTAAGTACATATACAAATAATATATTGAAGTGTCTATAGAGAAATGTCATTCATAATTAACATTAAAATACTGTAATACTATTACAGTGTTTATCTGAAAAGATAGCATGCTGATAACCACAGGTAGATTATTTCGCATTATCATTTGTAATTACCAGCTATCATATGTGTTATGAACGGTCTCTTACAAATTTAAATCTTACGTCGTGTAAATGTCACTGAAGAGAACGTGCCCTCTGCTGTTCCGAAATTAAGATTTTTTTCTATCATAAATGAACAACCAATAATAATAATAATAATAATAATTACCGTAAATGCCTCTACTTAAAATCATTAAATATAAAATTTTTATACCGAGTGTTGTTTTCATCTGTTACGTGGAGCTATTCGGTTTTGATTAAATGTGACACATGGTTGTAAAATTAAATTTTATATTGCCATAAGATATCCATAATTCAGAAACAGTGCACATAATTCATTGTAAGTTACTTTTATAAGTCATTTTTGTAACATTTTCAAACAAATCTTCTTAAGACTGTTCTGCACTGAAAAATTTGTAATTTTATAATTGTACCAAACACTGCCCTTCTCTTATTTATAGTAATTTCTCACAAATAAATTATGTTTCTGTTCCAAAGTTTTCGTACAAGCGCATGTTAAACTAGTAGTTGACCATTTTCGTTCGCTACTTACCCAGAGTAAAATCTATTGAAACGATACGAATGAAATAATTTTGAGTGAAGCTAATTGTATTAAGCAACAGAATGACACCTTTGTTATTTCACGTTAACTATTTCTATTTTTAACTATAGGTATTCAAAGATGTGCCAAAATTTTGGTTTATTTAAGAATCTTTTTAACGTAAACTATTTTTACGTGAAATTACAATAGTGTGATTCTATAGCCCAATACATTTACTTTCACTTTGAATTATTTCATTCGTATCGTTTAAAAGGTATTTACTTTAGGTAAGTGGCGAAAATGGTCAAATCGCTACTTTGACGTCAGCGTGTGCGAAAAAAAAAAGTTGGAACCAAAAATATTTTACGTGTGGGTAATTGCTATTAATGCAATATGTGAGAGTTAGACAGTGTTCAGTAGAATTACAAAATTGCTTTTATGATCTACAACAAGGAAGAAATGTAGCAACATTCTGCGTGATTGGTGACATATTACCCGATGCAATATATGCCCATTACTTAGCGAAATGAATATTTTATTTTGTGTCGACTGTTTTGTCCCAAAAATCAAGTGCAAGGTTGCGCAGTAAAAGCTTGCTGGATTCGCATTCGGGAGGATGCAGTTGTACTGGCTTTGGCTTTGCGTAAGTAACTAGGGCGAATTCTAGAATGTTTTTTTCACTAGAAATCATGACAAATATCTTCCTTAGTGTCTGTCTGAGTCACTGGAACCACCTCACTGTTGGCGAGACGGAAAGACGACTGTCTAGCAGACATCTTATGTGCGTTGAAACGTGCAGAAATTTACTTAAGAAAATGTGCCAATTTAGCAAAACAAAACACACTTCAGGCGAGTATGGGATGTCTCAAAGACACCACACACATTAAAAACACATTTTCGGATCACTCCCGTGGAAGCAAAATATTATCTTTTCAGACTGATGAGCTTGAAAATATACTAAATGAAATATGGGTGTAGTTGAAATGTGCTACAGACAGTCCAGTAAATAATTAAGTGGTAGTAATTTAAATTCCCGTTGTAAATAACGGTTCGACGGATAGTTTTCATGTTTTACCTCAATGCTTGCGGTGATGCAGTATTTGATGCGCATGTCAGTTTAAACATAACTTTATAAGGTTCTGTGATATGTTAAGGCGCTCACCTACTGGTCGCGTGTTTGTGTAAGTGAGGCACGGCGCCAAGGACGATGTTGACCGGCACATCTAGGGTGTTGTCACCTCTAATGCAAGACATTGAAACTGCATGCAGTGTTATTGTAGATCACTCGCCTGGCTGACACTTTCAATGGTGACCCCATATTTTTATTGGGAGAGTTCTTAACATAGTCCATTGCATGTTTCTAGAGCAATTACACATGAATCCCGTCAGAAGTTTTACAGATAGGTTGAACCAGCTGTTTTTTTCCCGTTTGAGGGGCTCCAAATTATTTTTCTAATTGACGTGATGTTTTGAAACTACCTTTCCGTTATTGTTTGAAGTGTAGTTTCTTTTATTTATTGACACAATGGGCACATGTGGTATAGTTTAGTTTAAAAAAAATACTTACGAACACTCTCCAACGCATGGTAGGCGAGGGCCTTAAATCTTGGTATGCAATTGAGCCCAAGTAATCAGTGACAAAAATTATGTCTTAAAAGATTATAGTTACCCGTAGTAGATTTCGCCCTTCTGTCAATTATATCTTATATTATTGCATATTTTAAATATCTTTATTCCACCTGATTCGCCATATTTTGTGCCAGAAATCATAGTTTTTCTTGGAAGGTTTGGAAACTGCAAGCGATGTTAGTCAACATCTTTTAGGCGAATGAAAATGTTTTATGAAATAAGATTTTATTTATGGCGAAACAAGACAGGAAGATATAAGAAAAACTTCCGTAAAGGGATTAACTAACCACAGGAAACATTAAATACTATTTTCTATTTCAAATTTCTAAGAGTAGACTACAGTCCTGAAGATAAGGTGTTTCAAATTTTTCTATTAGCAGAGGGCTTTGGAACTTGTTAAGAAAATTTGGTTAAAATGCTCGTCAGGAAAAATTAATGTTTAATTTTCATAGAATATTTTTTTAACTTAAGCATGTTGCATCTGATTTCGTTTTTGACCAAAAATTATAGTTTTTATGATGACACGTCGAAGTAAAAATCTTGCATGTTGTTGTTTGGAAACCACCCGTAGTAAAAACTATCGACCTACAAAGTTAGACTCCAGGAAATGAATTATTCTAAAAAAGTAATGTAACATTCGTTTTTGTTATATGTGTTTTTTGTTAAAAATGCAAGATAATTCGTCCACGGTATCTGTTACTTTCAATTATTGTCACACATAAAATTTTTCACACATGTTACACTTATGTATTTTGTATATTTCCTTTTAAATAGTAAGTTATTGAATAATATTGTAATAATTGACAGTAGTAAACCTCGCGCATGAATATATTTAAATTTTCAGAATTTTTATGTTAATTTGTAAATTCACTTAAAAATCAAACATAGTGACTTGGTAATGTTGTAACAATTTTAACGTTGAATTGGGTAACTTCGACAGTAGGAATTCATTGACATAAAATTTTTAGGTCGGGTGGTTAGTCTTTGCTATAAAACTCCTTTCATATTATTTTGTTTCGCATGTCCTAGGAAAGTGTAAAATTGTTGACAAATTGGAAAGAATTTCTTTAGAAACTGAAAACGGAACAGTACTAGAAAAAGGACGTTCAATAACAGCTTAACGTTAGAATCTTCCGTAAGAAGATATACGGGATATTTACTTAGAATAAGTCCAAACGAAGGATGGTCCGACTCCAGCTACCTATTTCTGAAGTGGTTGGCTGAGTTAATTGGCTGTTCGAAGAGTTTTTGGTAACGTACAAGTTTTCGTTACGTAGTTAGCAGTGGAACTAACCTTCTCCAACGCAGGACTTTTACTACAGATCTTGTGATTATTAGCTTCAATAGAACGTGTTCCTGAACCCTGTATGTTTACTTGATGACGGGAACAGATTCCAGTTTTTGAAACATCGTAACACTGTCTGTCTGGAAAACTACTGTGTTTTGTTTCGTCTCTTCATTGTGTCGTTTGTCTTGTCTGTATATGTCTCGTCTACTTGTTGTGTTCTTTTGTTATTTTTCTGTTCGTGTCTGATATCTACTGTGTTTGTTGTTTCGTCTCATCGTTGTGTTGCATGTTACTTGGTTTTTATTTTATTTGTTATTAATTTCATTTATTATCTGTTTGTTCCTTGTTTTTATTTGACCCGATTCCATCTTGGAATTTCATGTTGTGTTTGTATCTTGCTGACTAAGCATACTCTGCTTATTTTATAGTTTCTTTTATTTGTTTAGTTTTCCTTTGACAGTAGTTCAATTTTGCAATGGAGTACGTCCAAGAAACTGAGTCTAGTCGTTATAAATTTATGTGTAGAACTTCAATCAAAATTAATGTTCAAATAATTAAAATCCACAAAATATCCACAAAGACTTAGTAGCAGTAGTAGCAGGTGTGCATATTTAAAGCAATTGAACTCATATGTATTGTTGACTGCTCGTTGAGGTAGGGTATTTGTTTCTACTTAATTTAATTAGTAAACATTTATTATTATGCCCTCGTCACAACAACATTTGTTTTCGCTCCTCTAACATGTCAATGTTCGTGATTATCATTGCAATCTTTAAATGGACTTATAAAATAATAACCCAGGATTTCGTTATTCACAATTGATTTTACACGTTTTAGTTCACATCTGCAGCTCTGGTACGTAGTTATTGTCAGCGTGCATTCCTGTAGAGGACTCAATCATTTGACTGTGCCAATGAGAACAACATCACTGCGACACGCCTGTCTGCGATTTGCGGGTAGATCCCAAATATGTTGAGAGTTAAAAACAGCCAATCACTGACCATTAAGCAGAGCTGCAGGTGTGCACGCGAGGCACTGAAACAAAATGTTCCATAATTTTTTTCCTCAAAAATCTTTGCTTCTAACTATAAGATATAAAATTTTCTTATAGGACGGAAATATCATCAGAGGCTATGTCTGCAAGTTGAATGTTCTTCCGTACAAAATATAAAATTATGAACTTAACCCGGCCGGCAGCTTTTATCTTCTTACGTCGCTTGGTATGAGGAACGGACCTGCAGACAGTTCCCTGCAAGTCGTCGCGCAGAACGGAAACTGCAGATAACCACCACTAGGGATGTAAGTGGGGCACACGGGATGACTTCCGCTGTTGCGATGCTGCCAAGTCCTAGCCCGTTCGATGCCACGGCACGGCGTGGGCTGCACGACCTACCAGATAAATGCATACGTATGACAGTACATTACACCATGTCCCCTCGCGTCTCATCTCTGGCGATTGTTCTAGTTCCGTAACTGCCGCGCCATCGTCCCATTAAAAGTGATCTTAAAACCAAGGCATTTAAAGCGTTCCGATTTCCTATGGACGCTGAAGTGGTAATGTGGCGATTACCCATGTCACTTTACGATTATAGTTGATCGTAAGTTTCAGCGCTCAGCTATGTTGTGAAACTCTCCACGTAATAAAACGTATTTGAAAATATACGTTCTGATTTTTCACCAATGCATAAATTTACCTTTTGGAAGAGAGCTGGGGAAAAAAAAACTTCAGTTTTTTTTTTTTGAACTTTTTCAATCGACAAATATGTGCTTGTGCTGTTAGCTCTAGGGGTTTGTGCCAGACAAAAATTCTGTCATTTCAAGAAGAACTTTTCCTTTGAGACAGCTAAACAGCAAACGCTCTCTTGAATAGTCCATGCATCTTTATGCTACGCATGATGTTCTTGAACACAGCACAGAAACTCTACCTGGTTATTCCACACGACTACTAATCATTCAACAAGTGACTAATGTTAGAAAACCACTCCGAAGGGCGGAAAGCACTGTCGAAAGTATGAAATAAAAGTATTGCGACGCCTTTTCTTGCAATCCTTACTTGTCTTACTAATTGCTACTAGTGATGTTGTTGCAAGAGTAAATAAAAGTCAGTCAGTCCTATTTTGACGGATAACAAGTCGTCACTGACCTCTCCAGGCGTGGATTTATCGGCCCGGTTTTTAATTCCGCCTCATGACTGTTAATCTCGCGACGCGCGAATCGGCCCTGGCGGTAACACCCCAGGTTTCTCGCCGTTCGTGACTCTACTGCACCCTAATGCGTCGTGACGCCCAAATCGACGCCCGGCGGTTACACCTCGGTCCGTCGTCCTCACCCGTCTCCCGACGTCTCTTCTCTCGTTCAACTCCCCCGCGTTGCTCCTGTTTGGTGCCAAAATTCCCGCCACTTGTCCTGCAGGCTTTGGTTCCTTTAGGCCAATCAGGAGCCAGTTTTTCAAAACAGCCCCGCCCCTCGGGTACAGTAAATTCTTGTCATTGCCGCATTTATTTCATTTTCACATTAATATTCCCTCTTTACACTTGACTATAATTTTCACTGAGGCTCCTAAATCCTAATGTTCCTTATATACTACTTAATATTATAATAACTAACATTTGTATCTTCATTTTGTACAGGCGGCACTCTCCCCTCTCCGCCAACAGCTAAGGGAGGTACAAAAGGTATGGAGGTGAGGAGCCAGGCTGCCGTCCTGAAGGTGCACCTGATCCCTCCACAGAGACGAAACATACACATTTTAGTTTTATTTACATATAAACAGTATATAACATTGACTATTGCTTTCTCATTATAGTTCCATGTCACAAAACCGAGGAGAATGAATAGTCGCATGACCTGTTAATTTTGATATTCAGAAATTATGCTGATTAATTGCTATTGTTGCTAATACATGTTAAGGATAGTCATTGTGCACGTCAAAGTATGTTCCGTCAATTTAAACGTGCACAGACGGTTTGAATATTTTGTTACCAAAACTAAAAATGAAAATATTTTGAAAGGTTTATTTTTATATATTTTTTTGCGTAAGCTTAGGACCTATAACCACAGGGAACACGTGATAAATATGTTCACTGGGTAGAAATTGAGCTACTCATTATGAAGATAAAAAACGAATTTAAGAAGAAAATGAACATGGTGGTTGAAATAAACAACTATCGATTGTGAGTACTGCGCTATTACCAACAAGCGTGGAGGTTGTGGAAAGAACAGAAGAGAAGTTTATCGTGTAAGATGTGGGAACAATGAATTCGGACCATCCCAGGAACCAACTGTTCCGCATTTACGGACGACCGAATCCTAGAAGTGCGTAACTGCGAAGGGCGGTCCAAACACGTGTATCACACCTCATATTAGCCTCTATGCGCAATCCGAAGAACTGACGTGCATTCATCTCTCCTATAGCTCGCCTCTATGAAATATTCAACACTGACCATGTATTATGGCGTAATGTTAATGATTAAGCTATGCGGTGCGTGTACTTTTTAAAATTCTTAGGGCAACGATTTTGTCGCGAAAAGATTTTTGCCCTACTTGGTTTCTGTGTCTCACGTGCGCATCAACAGCTTTGCTTCATGGTTATAGGCAGCGTGTCTTTGTTCAGACACGTTTCGCATTTGACTGCACCAATCAGAATAGGATAATTGTGACTTCGTACGGCTGTAATTTGCCAAGGCAAGTGAGAGTAAAATAATCCAATCACAGACGATGTAACAGAGCTGTAAATGAAACAAAATGTTGCAAAAATCTTTTCGACATAAAGTCGTGGCTCTAAATATTCTGCACCAAGTGTTTATACCAACAAAAATAAGGACCGCCAAAACGTCCCATTGCGCCATTTCCGATCTCATGAAAATAAACTTTGAAGATTATCGGAAGTCCTGAAATTGGCATACACACCTGTAATGATCTTTGAATGATATTCCTAAGCAGACATTACTCATGTACGTTGAGTAGTTTTCAAATAAACTTCTGTTTGCTGAAGATTAGCACAATACTCAGCTGTCTGGGTAGGCAATCAGCTTATTGGAAGTTCGCAGAACAAACGAGCAGCTACCATTCAGATGAGGTGAGAATTTGTTTTGGTCATTTAACAACTAGGTCTTAACCCTTTCAGCCACAAGCGTATTATACAGAGGAAACTGGAAATAAAGCTGCTTTATAATTCGAGATGTACTCATAAGGAAACCAACGTCCAGTAAATAACGTCCTGTAAATTTAAAACATGATATTGGCAGCTGAGAAATTGTTTCGGTTGGTAAACATCTGCAGACAATAATAAAAGCATACACATATTTCGAACACTGCTGTCCTGATGCTCAAGAATTGTTTTGATCATAAAATACGTTCTTTGGCAAAAGTAAAATTACACATTAGTTTTCGTTGCTAAGGCGTTATGAGCCGAAGGGAAGGTAGAGAGGTGGAAGGACAAAACAACGTCCATGCCCGCGCCGAGATTCGAACCCACGACCTCTCGCACCGTTGATATAACCGACTCACGCAACGGAGGTTGGCCAACAGTCGCTTACATGTTTGACCTAGTCATATGCAGAAAGGCGGTAAACAGGTTGAACAGGCACTACACAGATTGGTAGAGCCACGTTTTTGTCGCGAAAAGATTTTTGTACAGTTGTTACAATGACTAGAGCCTCGATTTTATGGCAAAAAAACTTTTGCAACAATTGGTTTCAATACGTTACGTACATCGTCTGTGATTGGATAACTTTACTGTCAAATTACAGACGTACGGAGTAACAATAATCGTATTCTGATTGGTGCAGTCAAACGAGATAAGTGTCTGAACAAAGACACGCTGCCAATAACCATGAAGTAAAGCTGCCGATGTGCACGTGAGTCACTGAAACAAACTGGGGCAGAAATATTTTTGCGACAAAATCGTGGCCCTAGAAATGACTTACGGCACATCAGCAGCTCATGGTTAGTAGTAGCGTGTCCTCGTTCACACACGTCTCTAATTTGACTGCGCTGTGACACTTCGTCTTTGATTTGCCAGAAGGACCCCAAGACTAGTGAAAGTTAAAGCAACCAATCACTGATCATGGAGCAGAGCTGCAGGTGTGCGCACAAGACACTGAAACCAATTGGTGCAAAAATCATGATGACATAAAATCGTGGATCTTCTGATTGATTGGGACAGTGTAACGCGATACGAGGAGTAAGTTAAGCACAGACCTAAAAAATTCGCGCTTTCTTTTTGTCACAAGTTAGAATTCCAACAACTATAAGCTCGTGCCACTTCGTAATTGGTCCTTGAATTATATGACAACTCCTGGAAGTCTCTGAGCCAATATTAAAATAGCAACTAAATGCGGGTCTATAGTCACGTTGGCATCACTGTGCCAGCGAACAGCCAGTGAACAGCTGCTATGTCTACTTGTGTACACGTATATTCTTGTAGGCTAACTTAGAGATCAGTAACCCCCAAATTTTCCTTTGTGTCTAACGTTAAGACAGATATACTGTCAGCCCGTAACGTCTGGGTGAATAGGAAAACAGTTAAATTGCGCAAAGGGAATGTTGCGATGGAAGTGGGTAAGCCCGCATCTTTACAATTGTTCATGGAATGGCTAAAACAGTTTCAAAAAAGTGCGTGTTTATGTGTGTTACCCGCGCCATCTATCGCAACTAACTTTTTTTCTGAACTGCATACAAACCACCGGGCAGTTTTAACTGAAACATTTTTTTTTTTCATGTCGTACAGCATCAGCCTTTACACGAATTTTGAGATTCCTAGACTATATTACATATTTTCTTACAAAACCAAGTTTTTATCAACAGGCTGGCTTGTTTATTGTTATGATTTTGCTAGATAATTCCCATCTTGTGTAATGTATGCTGACATATTAATCTATATATTGTTCAGAAAACCGTTAATTCGAAATTCAAGTTATTTATTGCAATTTTCGTCACCAACATTTAGGAGGTAGTGAATAGTTGCATTGTATTTCGCTAAGTTAATGTTTCATTTTACCAGGAAATATATTCTAAGCTTCATATGCATACAGATTTTTGTGATCACTATTCTTCAAGCATAAAATTTAAATAAAAATTACCCAATTACCGAATCAAGGCTATGGAATCTTAACGACAGCCTTTAAGATGTCAGTATGATATTAATCACGCTGTTCAGAAAACCCGAAGAATTAAGTCATGAGTAATAAAATAACTTATAACGTGATTAACTTTACCGGTGTTGCTACTTCTTGATGCAGGCATGAGCCTACAATTATGTTAAGTCTGAGTTCCAAAAGTTGTGTAGGAGACGTGAGGTCGAGACCGGGGGAGGAGGGGTGTTTCAACGCACTCGATGTAATTTTATTTGGTATTTTTTTGTTAACCGACAGATGGAATAAAGGAAAGTTTATTGAAAAATGTTCGTAGCATACTTTATTTCTCCTAGACAGCGGAGCTTAATTTTGATCGCACATTCGCATAATGTGATCACAGTTATATTAAACAACTTTGAAAAACTTTAAGGTCATTATTAAATATGGTATTGGGATCTGTAACTTAAGATGAATGAATGAACATTCAGTAACGGTGCACACCAAGAACGGCGAAATAAACAAGTACTATGAATAAATGGCCATCATCCAAATTAATCTTAAAATGTTCTTGGTTTTTAAGTTTCATCCACATAAAGGTATCAGTTAATTATTCCGAGCTTCTGTTTATGCTACAATCGCCATATTCAGGGTGGCAAAGCTGTCACAGTTAGCCACGGATTCCTAATCACACTGTTTTTGAAAGTTCTAAATTTTTTTAAATCCTGAAAGTAAGAATAGTCTATATCGTATAACTAGAGACACTGGAAAATCGCGGGAATAGTTTACTGTTTGCTAGGTTCCAACATGCTGTATATAACACTGAATGTTTCGTATCAACATTGGCTATGCACTCTAAAAAATAGTTTGTAAATTTACCAGACGTGGGTATAGGAGCGCTAAGAAAGTAGGTATGGTAGAATAGTTTCCCAGACATCCATGGTAGCACTCCTAAACCTTTTTACGAAACAGTCAAATGTATACTGAAGATACCAGACTTGTATTGTAACAACTGTAAAAGTTTGCATATTTACAAGACGGAAGTATAGTAACTGTCACATACTGCGTCTGGGATAATAACTTCATAAATATTCAAGGAAGTATTTTTACAGTGTGGTTTATATTCAGCATTTTTTCTCTCTACAACAGGCCCAGTTAGAACTTACAGCTTGGACACACAGAATGTGTTATTTGTCCCAAAACTGTTCACACGTGTCACCTTAATATACTACAGCTTATTGGAGACTATTTTTAACATTTTCGCGATTTTCCAGTGTCTCTACGTATAACCTAGCCTATTATTTTCAAATAAATAAATGTATAACCTTAACTTTTCTAACGGCAGTTGATAATTATCCACAATTACATATATATTTTTTTGTTTTAAAAAATTAGGCTACATTGTAAAACCAGTATTCAACAATTCTATGTAGCGGTTTTACTATGCCTGCGCCCGTTTAGAATTTTAAAAAAATTATACTTGCAAAAACACGGTAAATAGGACCGCGTGGTCACATACAACTTAAACCCAAGAATACTTCATCAAGGCCTGTGAAAGCCAGCGCACTCTATAAAATTAAATACGGTAGTTGTTTCGAATCCTTGAATAAGAGAAGTTGAGGATTTTGTGGTGTCAGTATTGAACACGACCGCCTCTCTTCAGTAAGCCTGCAGACGAGCTGCAGTGGGTTGAAACTAAGCCACCCCCAGCTGAGACAGTACGCGGGAATACCACACTAGAATACCTAGGCCTGCCGCCCGTTATAGAATACTACACCTCTGCCAAGTTACAAGGCGAGGCGACATACTCTTTGTCTAGCTACTACACTCCGCTTCGGCAAAGTATCCACAAACATGCAGTTGCAAGGAGAGATTTTGGTCAACGCTTAACATCGAGGTCTTCAGCGCATCGTGAGGTGAGCATGGGGAAGCACTGGAATGAAAGGGTAGGGGAAACGGGAGATCACCGAGAAAACCCACCGACCAACGGCATCGTCCGGCACGATTCCCACATGCGAAAATCTGGGGCATTCAGTTCTACCTTATGGTTTTGTTAAGTAAGAAATTTTAATATTAGAATTTTATCACAAATTTATTTGTTTGAGTAAGTTCATGTGGGGAAAAATCATAATTTTAGATTTGTATAAAATAGGGTTGGTTTTGTAGAATTTACTTAATAGTGCATTTTACTCTTACGAAAAAATATTAAGCTCAGCCATTTTTTCCATAATGGCATTTCGAAGTAAAAATTTGCATATTTTTACTTTATACAAAACTTGAAAACCAGTAAACATAATGAAATTTAAAAAAAAAAATCACACCGAAACTTCATGTCACGGTCTACGGCTTAAAGCATATTAAAACCCATTATAAAATGTTTTTATATTTTAAAAAATTTCTAAATAATTTTCGCAAATTTTAGAAACGGATTTTAATAAAAACAATTTTTGTAATAGGTGTTCACATACTTCAAACATTAGCTCGAGACAAATTGCTACTATGTAAATTATTTCATTTAATAATGTTTATTGGTCGTCAAGTTTTGTTTGAAGTAAAAATATGCAAATGTTGATCTTAAATGCCGTTATAAGAGAACTAGCTACGCTAATTTTTATTTGTAAAAGGAAAACGTACACCAAAGTAACGTCTATTAAACTAACACTATTTCATACAAATATAAAATTGTAATTTTTCCCCACTTGAACATACCTAATTGATGAAATAAATTCATTGGCGGTTATTATATTTTTCTACACTGAGAAAAACATTTTGTTGGTGCAAACAAAATTTGTTTGAATCAACAAAA
Organism: Medauroidea extradentata; assembly: GCA_003012365.1. NCBI lineage: Eukaryota > Metazoa > Arthropoda > Insecta > Phasmatodea > Phasmatidae > Medauroidea > Medauroidea extradentata. Next base: position 32,102 of record PNEQ01127999.1, read on the forward strand.
TCATTTATTTGTATATGGGCAAATAAATATTTGTTTGTTCGTACCAAATTATTTTGTTCCCTCGATTTGTTAGAGGCAAATAGCTGAATTTTATTAGCAGTACCAAATATTTAGCTGGTCATAGTAATATTTCGTCGGACATATCAAATACACATGCAATATTTTAATTAAGAACTAAAAAAATTATATTTTATAAACTTAAATTTTTTTAGAAATTTACGACCTAAAAAAGAGAAGTATGGTCGGGCCGGGATTTTATCCATTATCCCTTCACTTGCATCTTCCTATTCATAACCTAACCAACTTTTTTTAAAATAAAATGTTTGGTACAATGGCAAGGCTGACACCTCGCCACTGCACCAAACATCCCCCCTTCCTTTTAAGTTGGTTAATTCATGTAATTCCCCAGTAACTTTGTTTTGTTTAGTTGTCGTTATAATTGTAAGGTGTCTTCTGGCACACAGACAAGACGAACACAACAACCCAGTCCTGAACCCGAGGAAGTGACTGTAAATGTCACCTCCCCGGCCGGGAATTTAACCCGGGACCCTTGCCTCAGGAGCCAGGAGCGCTAACCACTGAGCCAAGTAGCCAGACCTCCAACTGAGCTACGAGTGCTCCTGTGGCAGTAAGTTTGTTATTTGTATAGGAATAGTTAGGCCCTTATTTTCAAACACGATTGTCGTCCGTCTGCGAATAGGTAAACGACGTCAAATAATACTACCAAATGATTGCCATGCACCGCAGCACAAAGAACGAGACGTGCGGCTGCGGTGTTTTGAAGTTTATAGCATTTTATGTTATCATCGATCAAATTAAGCACTTTGAAATTGTTATAGCTAAAATTAAGATACTTTAATTATGCTGATTAACAGTTTAGACATCCTACTTGTCGCACAAGCTAATATTTTGAAAGTTAGGGTATACAGTGTTCGGCATCTTTTCGCTCACGCACGCAAGTCTTCCATCTTCCGCAAGTCAACCAAATGTATTTAGCTTCGCCAACAAAATCATTTAGTCCATCTAACAAAATCGTTGGTTCAAAGCACATCACTTACAACTAACAATATTATTTTTTTTGACAAGTAGTAACGAGTTGTTTGTTTACACAAAATATTTATTCGACGTCCTATAGTAACGAAATATACGTTTGACACAAACAAAGTGCGTTTAAATGAATAATTTGGTTGAGGGAAGTAATTAAATTTGTTTGGAGGACACTAAGCTTGGTCTTACCAACAAAATATTGTTTAGTTGAAACAAATATCACCTAAACAAATATATTTAGTATAACAACACAATTCTTCCTCTCAGTGTACGGCCATCGTATGGCAATCGTGAGATCGGGTCTGCTGAACAAGTAAAATGAAATTAAGAACATGTCTTTGGAACGAAATTAATTTGGTGATCTTTGAATGATTGTTGCACTAGGGGTGTATGACAAACTGAAGTGTTTTGTTGTACATATACGCTACTGCTAGTGAATTTTTGCTGAGTTACAGAAAACCCACAGTTATATGAAATGACTATGCACGGGAAAGTCAGCAAACAAAATTACGAACGAAACAGACCACGAAATACAAAAATTGTCGTGATGAATAAACAAGTAATTCTGATATAGGAATATAGCCCACATATAATGGAAACTTTACCATAAATACTACTGAATAACTGAAGTACTCCCGAAATGTTTCGAATAATAATACATACTGTATATAGATTTATGCATCTGGAAAAAAAAAACTGATAGGGAGCATAAGTAGTACAACCGGTTCACGGTTAATTATTCGCTTGAAAACACTTCTCGTTTTCTTATTTTAAAAAAACTTGCTGTACTTTAAACTACCGTGGATGATAGTGTCTTCTTCTTGTTAAGGCCTTATTTAAGAATTTTTTATTCATCGGAAAGGGATTAAGAAAAGCATCAATACACAGTGGTTAAATGTTACCAAATTATGAGGTTTTTCATAATATGGCGTTATAAAATTTCAATTTTGCTGAAAACGGGAGCGTACACTATAGGGTGAGTGTGATTAACTTTGCCAAGTATAACTACCACACAAGCAAAATATTAAAATAGTTTCAGAAATATGTAACAACTAGAGAGTGAAATACTGACAGCAATACTGTTGCCAGTAATACATCACAGACAACACAGAATGAGTAATACAGAATAAATTGGTAATACAACCAATGACTTACCAAGATTTAAACAAAAGTAGTAGAGTTATATTCTTGCGCGAAGTGTCACGGTCCCAGGTTCGGTGCTTGTAATAGCAGTATCTTCGTTATTATAGAATTGGGCCGAGTTTGACCCCCACAACAAAAAAAAAAAATTAACAAATTACAATGGTTATGCTTCATCTTATTTAATGGCAAATATCATGTTACATTGGTTAAATAATATAGTTCAATTAAGTAGTTTGGTTTGTGTTCTTTTTCGATGATACCCAACAAGAACAGATGCAATTATTATGTGTGTCAAAGTGAGCCAATTGTTATGCGGTAATTTAGGCTGCTTTCTCAATAACCTGAAACTTATGAACTAATAAGTATTTTCGTGCCCATAAGACACTCGAAAACACCAAATAATTTTTTCCCAGTTTTTTTAATTCTCGTGTAAGAACGCTACAGATGTTAATATTGTTATTTATTATTTACTTTTTTTCTATGCTTAAAATGATTTGTTTGTCATAAATGTTAAATATTATGTTTTATTTTGTACTAAATTAAATGTTTTTATGAATGAGAATACAAATAGGTAAATCTGACATTTATTATTTAAATTTAATGTTGATAAGATGACAGGCATGAACTTTGAGAGACAATACTTTGTCTACGGACAAAACCTTCTTGGAAGAAATAAACAAAAAGTATATATTCTAATTGTTGTTGCTGGTGATGGAAAAAAATGT
>PNEQ01127999.1:35116-72232 GCA_003012365.1 Medauroidea extradentata
TTTTTTTTTTTTTTTTTTTTTTTTTTTTTTTTTTTTTTTTTTTTTTTTTTTTTTTTTTTTAGACACATATTTGCTAACTAAATCAATCCTCTACATATTTTCCTCTTTACCTAATATGGTAGTACAGTACTTGTATAAATATTATCCTCATTTTAATGCAGAAAATATTTTTTTCTCCAAAAACGATATCGTGAAATGACCAAGCGCAAATCACAGCATTTACCCCTGAAGAGCCAGTTACCATTTTCCGTAGTTTGCGTCGCTGCAACAGCGTAGAATAGGTCCTGATCGGGTACCACGAACACAATTCGGCTGTATCGTACCTTCATAATAGCCTGGGTCAGCAGACCGTGCGTTTAAAGCGCTTAGCACCTTGAATTTTATCAGCGCTCCATAAATGCGAACAACATCCTGTTTCCCGGATCCGCGCCGTAGCAAGAAGAGCCTGCAAGCGTTGGTAAGGCTCAACAGCTTCCTCTCGGCATCATCGTGGGTGCCAGCTGAAGTCTCTTCCGCTAAGCCAGAGCCTGAAGTAATGAAAACTTCCGTAACCCTGTCTACCCAAATATGCTCTTTATATAGGTCGACACAATTTCACCTCCACATTGTACACTTTTTGAACTTTTATTATTTTTCTTTCGTAAATAGTTCTTAAACCCTTGACACCCTACAAATAATTATTTTTAAGTTTAGAATATATTACCATGAAACATACACATACATTTGATGAACATTTATAAATTCTACCTGGTCAATTTTCCAAAAGTAAGTCTTTACAGCTACAATGATTAAGAAAAACTAAGTACCATAACATTGTTATTTTAACAATCTTCTTTAATTCATAGATACATAGATACTATTTTAAGTTTAATTACTAAGCGGAATAAACTTACTCTAAATGACCCATTGCATTCTCATATCACCAGTGGTGCCAACTAACTTAGCCAATAACCAAATGTTATCACTTAATTCTAATACGAGTAGGTCTGCATAAATATTAAAATAATTATATTGGTACCAATAAACACAGTCTGTGAGCCATTACCCGCATTAACAGCAAATGTTTTGTACGTAATAATATATTTTTCAGGAATGTTTTCAAAACACAAATATGATCAGGCATAGTCTGTGACTTAAAAAAAAAAAGTTCCAAAAGGCCACTTCTGTGGCTTAACGGTTATAACTTGCAAACCAAACCTATACATTATATTAATAAATGTTATTTCATTGATTGGCATAGTTTTAGAATAAAAGAAGCCATCATACAGAAATATGATACATTATTATCTACGTAGATACGTAAGGGTTTATTCGTAACATGACAGAATTTACTATGACGTTACCCAACGCGTTTTTTGTTCTAAAGTTATGCCAACCGAAGAAAATGCGACATATGTATGTAATGTATAGATTTGGCACTTACATTTATATTTTTTTAGTACTTAAGTATTTATGATTCTTTGTGAAAATTACACTGGTGTTCAAATGTGACAGGGCGTTGAATTTGTTGACTATTGGTTTTACATCTAATACTTTGTTAATGAACGTTACATTATTTTGTTCTTGTCATTATTTAAATATCTTTATTGAATTTGGAAATTCGTAAAAACCTTCCATAAAAAATAATTAGATCATTAAAAGTGTAACAAAGACTTTTTCCAGTGCAGAGAGACAATCGCTACTTTCACCTAGCTTTTGAAACAACTAAGATTGTACTCAACACAAACTAAACTCGGTAAAGTAACTTGCTACCAAACATCAAGAGCTAAATGACTACAATTTGCAAAGTAGTGGTTTACTGTAAGAAACATGGTAAAGAACGTCCACTAATATTCTTAGCAATCATTTTTGTTCGCAGTTTCCAAGTCTTGACTCGAGAACGGATACAGAAAATATAAAGGACCTCCAAACGTAAACTAATATAACTATCTGCTTAACTACAGTAATTGCATTTATTTTGATTGTTACCATTTGGAGTAAATTTGTGTTGCATTTCATATGTATAATTTTACGGTGAAGTTGATTAAAGAAATATCACGCTGATGTATTTTACATTACCACCAAACATCATCATCTACGTAAACTGAAATGATTAGCTAGCTTGTATGGTAATGTGGATTTACAATAGCTTTAAACAAATTATGGAATTAAATTAAATGTGCCGGCTATAACAGTCGTAGCAATGTGCAGACATCACGAATTGTTTGAATAGGCGCATTGTTTGTGCATAATCTCTGCTTCCATCGTAAGGTAAACAATAATACGTGTTACAAAAAGTTAATACTCGTCTCACTTAGTACAGCTTGCTATTGTTGACGTTGTTTTGTTACTCGATTTACTAACGTTCACGATTGCGTTTGAGTTGTATTTACCGGTGGTTCAGTCCATTTCTGTTTCCAAGCCTCCCCTCTGTGAGCGTTGTCCTGTATGGTTTATTTTATAGGTACTTTATGTAGGCGACTTGTGCCTTGTCGCTTTGAGTGGGATGTTCCCCGAACTTACCCCAGTATTTTTGGATTGTAGCTCGCATATTAGAGTATATAGCGTAGAATTTTTTTGTATCAGTTTTAGTGTTCTTTTACATTACCTTTTTCCTATTGCCAGCTTCTTTCTTCGATCTGTAATAATCACGTGTACTTGACGGTATGTTTTATTATATGTTTGTTATATATATATATACATGTTTGTTACATTTTTAAGAACTAGATTTTTTATTAATTTTTAATTGATCTAATGCATTAATTTACTTATTTATGGTTATGTTTTTACACTTATTTTATACAACTTGTTCTTAAAATTTTCTTACTGTTTTATTTGCTCAATTTGTATAAATGTGTGAACGAATATTTTTATTTATTTTGTGATGCATTTAAACTAAAAATAGAAATAAAACTAAATATATATACAAACGCTTATAAAAAATTTAAAAAAAAAGTACGAAAATACTAGAATAATTTATAAAGTAAGTGAAAAAATAAAAATATTACAATAAAGAAGAAAATATCAATCAAGAAAGGAAATGAATATATTAACAAACGAAACTAAATAAGAAAAATAATTGCAGATAAAGAAAATAGTTTTAAAAAAGTAAAAATAGTAAGTAATAATTAAAATATATATAAATAAGAAAATATATAACACTAATACAAATAAATAAGAATACAAATAAACACGCCCTCAAGAACACGTGAGTATATAGAGTAAGAAAGAATCTGGCAGTAGGAACTAGACAATGTAATAAAAAAAAAGTTTCAAAAACTTAAATTTTTTACCTTATATAAAAAATGCTATGCTAGTTGTTTAAATATACGAACGACGATACTGGAATAATGGGGTAAGTTCGGGGAACATCACACTCGAAGTGAAAAGACGCAAGTCACCTACATAACGTACTTAGAAAATCGACCATATAAGATAGCGCTCGCAGCGGGGAAGCTTGGGAAGCACGCAATCTAGCAAAACATTCTAGAACTAAGACGATGGGTAGAGTTACGAGCCCAGTACATAGTCTGAATAACCAGCGCTACCTAGAAGACGATTAGTAACTACGTGAGTTATCAAGGCAGCCTAGAAAGCAACTATAAAACTAAGTGAAAAAAAAACAAGATGGTGGGTGGAGCATATGAGGTTAGTTAGGAATCAAGGCGTAGGTTAGAAATAAAATGGATATAGGTACACAGGGGCAATTTATGGGAATGTGAGGCCCGAAGTAGCATAAACCTGCGGCTCCCATCCTTTTATATATGCAGTGATAATGCGCGCTTGTAGAGCCTGAAATGTTAGCTGCATTGACCTTGGCAATTCTGAATATCAAGGTCGTTGTCTTTACATGCACTTTACACTTAAAATATTTATTTTACAGCTACCAATGTGGTTTAATACGAGGTTTAGAAAATCCCTCTTTTAAATCCCAAAAGTGAGGCCCTTTAAAATAAGGGACCCGGGGCAAATGCCCCTTCCCAAAGACGCGGCTCTGGATATACAAATATTTACTAAGTAAATTTCTCAGCAGAGCCACCGAGCTCCATCCTGAATCCTGCAATAGAAGAAATTATACTATACTACTCACATCATCTTCCTACAAAAGTAAATCAAATATCGTTGTATACAGCTAGATATAGCTACAGTTAGAGCCAGTGATCATTGGCCAAAACAAATATGCAACATTTAGTTCCAATGTCTTACGTGCGCATCTGCAGGTCTGCTTCATGGCCAGTTATTTGAACTCTCAACGTCTTAGGGATCTACATGCGTATCAGAAACTTGGGGTGTTAGAGTTACTTTGTTATGATTGGCGCAGTCAAATAGGCGACACCTCTGCACAAACGCAAACGGCTAATAACCATGAAGCAAAGCTGCAGATGTGCGCGTGAGGGATTAAAACTTAATGTTGCATATTTATTTTCACCAAAAATCACTGGCTGTAGCTACAGTAAATAATTATAATTAACAACGTGGACGTTGAAATTTAGCAATATTTTGTTAAATTAATAACAACACCGAAAGTGTTTCACAAAAATAAATTCATGCGGCTTTCTAGATCTTATACTTTTTTTTCTGCTATGGGGATGTTGCCAGTTTTTACAGGCTGTTCTGAAAATTTTTGCTAAGAAAAATTTTAACTTGTCGTTTTTTTGCTAAAATTCACCTCTTTCATAACTGTTGATAAACGATTTCATATTTCTTTACCACAGACACATGTAAATATAAGTATTGCATGTCAATAACTTACGTTTTAATAGAACACCTGATGAAACATTATGCAACGAATTACCGCTTTTGCATTATATTTTCAATCATATATTTATTTCCTCGTCATCTAGCCAATCATTTTGACGTGATTATTACGGGATACATCTAAGGTTCTGCTATGAAAGTTTACAAGCTATTAAGATTTATTACTGCCAAGAAAAATGTTACAGTTATTTTTCATGTAATGTACAAATGTATTCTGCAGGAAAAAGTAGAATGACAAAAAATAATTTTTAGAACGATGACTCAAAGCATAGGCAAATAATTACATTATTTCGAGAAACTCACAAACAAGGTGCTCGAATTAATTAGCCATACAACCCATTCATCTTTCGACGCGCTTAATTAGCCTCTTATGATTTCTTACATTTTACGTTACGAAGACTTCTAGTCGTTTACTTAAGACAGCGAAAATATAAATTTTAACAAAAAACGGCAGCGGCTTTCTTTAAACATGTTGAACGCTGGAAAAAATTCCTGTACATGTTCTCCTGTGAGCTTTATTTTCTCGGAAAATTTAATTTTAAGGGAATATACAACATTTACACACACGTTTCTGTTTTTTTTTTTAATTCTTCAATTGAAAGTCAACTAATACTAAATTATTCAACGAAATCCAGAAAAAATTTGTGGATTCTTTTCAATTCTGTATACGTTTTCTCAGTGAAAATGTTTAAAATATATATGTGCGTGGTAGATAAATAAACGCTGAAAACATAAATTGATTTCTACGCTTTTTTCAAAGCCAATGTGGATAAAACACTCAATGACAATCCTAGATAATGGTATTTGCCTACTTTATAAGCAAATATTTATCCAGAATTACTAATTAGTTACGCGTGATCTCTTGCGCCGCAGTTAAATGCACGAGGCTCCGGCGTCAGAGATTGTGCCTCAGAAGTTCGTAACACTGAAAACCATTTTGTTTAAAACGTTGGCTAAAACTATTGTCTAGGATTGCTATTGTTTAATTTCCGCAAACTATCTTCAAATGTTATAGATTAATGCTTTTAGCGTTGAATTAAGTACCACGCCTCTTAAGTCAAAGTTGAACATTGTGACCACAAGTTTCTGTGGTGATATTATCACATGACCGCTTTAATTTTTTTTATTGGCCACACAAGGAAAGCGATGGGGAGTCTAAGAACACCCAAACCTTAGGAGCAGGAAGTTTTCGCGAAAAGATTTTTGCATCACTTTGTTTCAGTACCTTATGTGCGCACCTGCATCTCTGCTTCGTGGTCAGCGGTCTGCGTTTGTGTGTGTGTGTTTGAGGCAGGAATGGTAAGAGCGCCAATGCATTATCGCCTCACAGAGCAAAACACTCAGTTGGCGTGGAGTGCTTTATTATTACGAGACTTTATGCGGTGACCACATTATTGTATTTGTGGGCAGCATAGCTCAAAGTTTAACGCTTGTTTCTAAAGTTATGTTTATCAAATCCGGTTGTTATTTTTCCAGATACGGCAGTCTAGATATCCCATTTTTTGGACATTTTGAGGAGCCCAAAAATGAAGTTTTTAATAAATGTGTCGAATATTTGATATTATAGCAACATAGTTTGAAGCGTGTGTTCTTTTCATAGATATACAAATATAATGAGCGTTTCGTAGTTTCGTCAAAAAGAATAATCGCAACTCGCTGCAACGCATTTAAAGCACAGGCAGGGAGGTTAAACCCTCAAATTAGACTGGACGTGTCGCTGTTATCCGTGCACTGATTGGTCCAGTGAAATGAATAACAACTCTGCCCAAAAACACTCTGCCTATAACCGTGAAGCTGGGCAGCAGGAATGTACTTAGGCGTTGAGACAGAGTGGGGCAAAAATATTTTCGAGAAATCTTCCTGGCCCTAACCATAAGGCTTACTTTTGACCACTTATCAATTGGTTCATCGCCTCTAAAGCTCAAGTCGTTCAAATGACGTCAGTCTTCTCGTCAAGGAATCATTAAAAACTATTATTAATGCTCTCAATCTAGAATAATGCTCCTGAATTTTTTTTATTAATAAAATTATTATCTGTCACCACATCCAGCATTCAACCGTGAAATAAATTATATGCATTGGTTTTATTAAGTTTCGTGTTTCTTGCTACACATCCAAGTTTCCCACGGGTATACTCGTACCTTACTTCCTTCTCTTGTTCTACGTGCATGTTTTATAAGGTCATATTTCTCCATTCACTCGTGTTTGTACCACAAAGCCGCACCTTTGCATTATAAGCGTTAGGAGTATGTTTTGTGATTGGCTTTATATAAAATGCCAGTTCAGTAGACGTTTAAGAGCTCATAAACAAAAGCTAATGACACAGTATTACTGTGGCCAATATACTGTGCTTTGTCTGCGTTAAATTTTATTTTATTCGTCGTATATTGTCTCGTTTTATGAACATGATATTCAGGTGACTGTTTCACTTTATGAATATACAAGATGTAGGTCTCTGATTGCGCCGAACTAAATTAAAATAAGTAGCCTACTGACGTTACGCTTAACTGATACTTTTTATTTCTAAAATGGATTATTTTATTTGTGAATTCTCAGGTAAGCGTATTTACGAATCTGATTTAAACTGACGTGCAGAACTGTTTTTTAATGACACGCGTCACGAGAATATTAAGGCAAATATGTTATGTAAGCAATTTTGCCAAACTAGTTTAAAACATATTTTTAAAAATACTTTACACTTTAATAAAACCATATCGTGTTTTATTAGAATTGTGGTCACCTAGCAACGCTTTGGACAACTGTGTGTTTGTATTAATCTTATACACTGTGATAAATTATTTCCTCAATTTTCAATGACGAAAACGAAATGAAAAGTTCATTAAAATGTGTATTATGAGTGTTTTTATTAAATAAACAAAACACGATCAAAGCTTTTGTCTCGGCTACCTCATTTGTGCGAAAACTGCGAATATTGAGCGTGATTATGTAACATTTGGCTATAAAATGTTCACAACAGTATTCTGACAATGTTATTTGCATAAAAATCAGTCAGAGAGAAAATAATAAAACAAAAGGGTTCAATTTATTCTGATCACATCCATGTTCAGTAATAATCATGGCTGTATGCTTTCGTGGGCGTAGTCGTCTATGCGTCTCCGCTTTGGGTTAGTGTCCCATATGAATTTTGGTCTCCATCCGACGTTTTGGTATTGACATAAAGAGTAGTGGAATGTGACTGTTCCCTTTGTTCTCAGTGCACTTTTCCAGATCTTTGGAGATAGTATTTATTTATAGATATCTTTCTTAGAGTAACGATCTGCAACCAGACTGCTTGTCACATGCTACAGCTCTTCATATATGCACAATCCAGCACATATGCTTCTGGCTCTGCTCATCAGGGTAAAAATGTCCGTAGGTGCTCTGGTAAGAGATGAGATTCGTAATTATGATAATTATCTGTGTTTGAAGGCTTCATATATACTATGCGTGAGTTAGGGTGTTCCCAGATCTGGTTACAATGGCGTCAATAAGTGAAGGTAGAGTTTCTTATTTTTAACATCTACGGCAGGCTTTGAAATCTGAAGTCTCCGGACCAAATAATACGTCGTGGTCCAAACGATTCCACTAAGAATTTCAGAAGGTAATGTTGGCTATAAAAGTGACGCAGATCAATGCATTCGCATGTCACGTTAAACTGAAACTGACTGGAATTTTCGTTTTGTAAACATCCATTGAAGTGTAACATCTATGTCGAATCTAGAGTCCGTCTATCGCGATTTCGGTTTTCCATTCCATGTATTTACGTGATCACTACAGAGTATTTTTATTGTGTCATGTAAGAGACCATGGCTGATTTATTTTCTACGATTCTGAGCTCCTGGTTCCATCTTTACTGACCACGCTGTCAACAAGACGTTAAGATCTACGTATCGTATCTGCTCACCGGATTTAAAGGAGTGTGTTAGACAATTTTACTGTACTTTCAGTTATTGAGACATAACATTTATTCGAATTGTATTATCAAAATTTTCTCTTCGACAAAGCATAGCATATTGTCTTGGTAAGCTGCTTGACATAAATAATAACTGAATCTTTCATTAATTTGTCATGCAGATTAATTGCAAAATAATTGTAGATTACCTTTAAAGAATTCTCCTGCAATGTTTCTGCATGACAAATTAATTACAGATTCCATTAATTCTCTACGTTAAGCAGATTATCAAGAATATATCCAATGCTTTGTCGAAGAGAAAAGTTTGATAATACAATTAGAATACAAATTATGGATCAAAAACTGATAATACAATAAAATTGTCTAACACTCCCTCTTAAGAGGCCACTCTAGATAGACTGCGTTTGTGTGTGAGGCAGAAGCGGTAAGGCTGCCACCAACCGATGTATGTAAGGCATTATCACCTCTCCGCACAAGCCACTTAGTTGGCGTGCAGTGCTTTACTATTATACTTTTTCCTAAGGGACTTGAAGAGGTGACCATACTATTTTACTTGTGGGCACCATAGTTGAAAGTCTAACGCTTGTTCCTATAGTTGTGTTTTTCGAATCATATTGTTAATTTTCCAGATACGACAGTCTGGAAAAGTCAATCTTGGCCGTTTTGAGGGGCCAGAAAATAATGTTTCTGATTAACATGCCGAATTTTTAAAACTATAGCGACATTGTGTTCTTCTCGTAGATATAAAGATATGATGTGCGTTAAATTGCTTAGACAAAAAGAGAAAAGTCGTTACTCGCTGCAATGCATTTGAAGGGCAGATAGGGAGGCCCCTTAACGTGTATCTTACCTCGGCGATCTGGGTTTTATTTCTGATGGGTAAAAATGCCCCTATTATTCATGAAAAGATTCTGCACCAGTTGCTTCAGTGCGTTATGTGCATATTGGCAGCTCTACCTCATTGTCATGGATAGGATGTTTTTAACTCTAGCGTATTTAACGTTTTACTGTAAATAACAGATGTATGGGATACCACAGCACCCTTGTTGTGATGGTCAAATACAAAAATCGTATTTACGCAAAGACACGATGCTAGTGTAAATGACGCAGGACTGCAGATGTTTATGTAAAGCATGGAAACAAGTTGATGCAGAAGTTTTTTCGCGAAATTAACGGTCCTTATTGATGGGGTCACTCCCGTTTTTTTAACTGGGGGAAACGTGGTGTAGTACGTTGGCACTGCTTGGTGGGTTGCCTCGAGGCACTCAATTTTTTCTGTTTTTACATTCTGTCATTGCTCCATGAACACCTCATTCCATTCTCACTACCAACTACTAGAACCTCGCAGTTGACGCTTTTGCAGGTTAAAGACAGTTAATACAGAACTAAAAAACTCCTATGAAACCGCTTTTTGACAATTTTATGAGCAAATGCGTTGCTACTCTGATACGTTCCTGGAGAGCCTTCTATGACGTCAAATTTTCGTAAATTTGATTGAGACGAAGTAAATAGTGATATACAAATATGTCATACTAACTAAATATGCTTAAAAATATTACAAAAACTGTTTATAAGGATATATTACGTAAGAAATTTCTATACTGACTTTCAAATTTTCTGTGATTCCCACGTAGCCGTCGACAATATACAGTTGTTCCTCAAGACCATCGCATAGGTACAGAAGCAGAGAGGCCTTCTAGGTCAGGTAATTTGTTAAAGCAGACATTTGACAAAACTTACTGGAAAACAGTGCAACAAGTCCATCAATACTGCCACCGTGACGCTGCGCAACGATAATTCCATTCGGAAAACATTAGGCACGTGAAAGATTAGAGAGGTAGAACAACCAGCAAAGCGTCTAGCGTTCAACACCGTTTCAGATTTTGACATATGTCTGTTTTTCATAGGATGTAAGTGAGAAGGGATCCTTTTGAGAAAGCGAGGAAGCACGTCATATAGCTTCTTACACAAGGAGATATGTTTTGTGTTTCTCGTTTTTGACCGTAGATGTGTTGCTGCATTTAACACTTAATCTTTCTTCCCCCACGTGGAAAGGCAGCTCTATTATGTGTAGTGGGTGTTTCCCCCCCGGGTCGCGAGTAATGGCACGACATTTGTAACGCCCGCCGTGGCGCAATCAACCGCCCTTCACGGGGAGACAATCGCCGACGAAGACTCCATGGATGCCGAATAAGAGTGAGACAGTAGCAGCAAAATGGTGGAGAGAGAGATAAAAAGAGACTAATAGGACGTCCCTCTCGGGCGCTGCTACGGCACTTCCGCAAGGACTCCATGACAGTCTCACGGCGCCGGAAGTGACGCTGACGCTGCAGTCGGCCTGTCCCTCTCCCTCACCCCTTTCACCACAATATACTCCCCCGCTGGCTCCAGCCTCGTTCATCTCCTGACACATACAACTACTTCGTGCGTGGGCGACTAGTTTTTGTTTCATTACTTGGAAAGTAGCTTCCACAACTGCATCATTTGAAATTTCCTCGCACTAGTCTCCCCCCCCCCCCACATTTTTCTATCTGAACCACACTTTCTCGACAATTTTTTTACACATTTAACACAAATTTCTATAAGCTGATATTTTTATGCGCTGTCTCACCCTTTTCAAACCACACCTACTCAATTTTTAAAAATAAATAAAATAACGCACATACACACATTCACACACCCACACAAGCTATGTATATACATACATCTATACACATATACATACACACACATATATACACACACATCCCTGTACACCTTATGTACTGCACACGTATGCGAAGGAAAGTGTAACATAAAGTTAATACAAATAATTCTGGCCACTTTGTTATTACTATCTTTAACTTCGTGGTTATTATTATTAATGTGTACGCTACACTGCAGATTGTAAATTTGAATGAAGAAAAAACAATTTGCGCTGCAGTGCTCGTGAGGTGTTGCCCATGTGCAAAAAAATTGAATAGGGACTTCGGCAGTAACCTCAATACTGTTTGGTGTAATGAGCCTGTACCGTCATAGAAAGATGTGTCGTCCTTCGAAAGAAAAATAGCCGTAGATCTTCTGCGCCTGTTTCATTAACCCATAAAAGTATTTCTTAAGCTGCATAATCCGTCAGAACTTTGCCGTGTCATTACTTTCGGAGTCCATCTAAATTGAATCAGTATAATAATAATTATTATTTTCCAATAATAACGTTGTTTTACACATGCACTTAGCATCTTAGATTATGAAAATACCACGAATAAGAAATCTTCGTCGTTATTAATTGCGAAGCTAACGCGTCAGTCTTTATTTCAACCTTTGTAATTTACTACAAAAGCAAATGCGCACAACGAAAATAAAATACTGTAGTTACTAATTTAATCCTGAAGTTACATTAGACAAACATCAATATTTATCGTAGTAAATTAAAGGTGGCCAAATATTTAAAAAATATTAATAAAACTGAAGAAACTAACAGCGAATGAGTTAATAATTTCGCACTCGTAATTCAGAAAATAAAGAAAAAAGTATTTTGTGGGCAGTGAAGTGCTGATAAAATAAATACAGATAAATGAATACATAATATTATAAGCACAGTGTTACTGGGTTGACGTGTAGAAGAAATAAGATTTTGAGGTAAGAAGGGTTATTGTCGCCTCCTAGGCTTCATTTAAAAACTATGTGGAAGTTGAGTAAGTTATCTTGAAATATGTATGTATAGTATTCTTTGTAATATACGTGCAAGTACCATAGTTTCCGGCATGTATGCCAGGTGTATGTATATATATATATATATATATATATATATATATATATATATATATATATATATATATATGTGTGTGTGTGTGTGTGTGTGTGTGTGTGTGTGTGTGTGTTGTTCGTAATATATACACACACATATACGCACACACATGATTTCCATGTAGATTTTGTAGCTTACTGAATACAACGCGTCAGTCTTGCAATAATGACCAGCGTTTCTACGATGCAATGACGAAATTGAGTTCTACGCTGTACCAAAAGTGTCTTATTTTTATATAGGTAGTTGTGGAAGTCATTTGCTGGTTTATGAAGTGTTCCTCCAACTAAGCACTGCATGCTTGGTGCTTGGTATGTAGAAGGTTTTACCTCAATATGGTATAGAGATAACTGAATTCGCCATGTGGTTTAATCTTACGACTTTGCGAAGCATTCAAAATAGGAGAAACAATTAGAAAAATCTAATACTGCCCGCTACAAAATTGTCTAAGCATTAGAGCAATACTCCAAGACTTAGACCGTATACAGTTGTGCGTTTTGTGTATTTTAGATCATCTGATTTTCATTTTCAGCTTCCATAAACTGTTCTGATAAAAATTTTCAATTCAGAGTTTGTTGAAGAAACAATTAACTTGAATTCTGGAAGAGTTTTAAAATAAGTGTGCCACTTTCGCGGCCGAATGTTTATTAGAGGCATATTTTTTATTAAACATTTAGAAATAAATGTAAGTTCATATGCGTTTCATACACTTTTTCTCTCATGAATAAATTTATTATGTTCTCGCGACATTTCTTTAGCGCGTATAGTGGCCGAAATATGCATCGCGTGTTACGTAGATGTCAGGACAGCAAGCATTAACTATTTATATGTGCTAGACATGCTTTCATACAGTTGTGAAATATTCATTGCTCTCGAGTAGAACACTTGGAATTTTTTAACTGCCGTCTCTGAGAATTGGACTAGAAAGTAACACATTCGCCGTTCTGACAGCCTTCATTATTCGTTACATCTGAGTTGACAGTCTCTTCGCTATGTAAAATTAGGTCGAGTTTCATTCGTGTTTTTATCTGGTATCAGGGGAAAACGGTGTAGTCCAGCCAGAATATAATATATTTTATGATTTATATAATTTTCTCAAGCATGACACTATATGAAATCGCGTGAATAGGTGGCAAGAGAAGGTTTACTGAGATCATACCTAACAGCACCTTCAAACATCTTGTAATGTTTTTGTCGCGAATATCGCCATTGCATTTTGTTACATATCAGTTTTGACAAGCTGTGTTGTTTAATGATATTCTCTACCTGTAGTAAACAAATCAAAACTAAATTACTATTTTTATCTCGCTGTATTCAATTCTTCGTTTTCTACCGTAAGTTCCATACATATTAGTTTAGCTAAATTTACTCCAGTACAAGTATTGTTATCTTCTAAATTAAGCGTTATAAAATTGTTCAATCTTTACTGCCATTGGGTGGAAAGAAGAATTTCTTTTCCTCCCCCATAATTTCCGGCTAAAACTTAACAAACGTAGCGAAGGTGTCAACATTTAAAAAACGTTTCAGAAATTATGGTCTGTGCCATGATGGGCTAAATATAACGTTCAATATCATTGTATTGAACGTATTACAGAAAGTTATTTTTTTTTGGCAAGTACTGATTCTCTTTAACTTATATTTCGTTGCATTTCTGTGTGTTGACTAAATAAACAAGTATTCGTTATGAGGTATAGATAATGCACTACTGGCTCTTTACAATGTAACAGCAACGAAGTTCAAACAGCAATATAATGGTCATTCAGAAACGAATAATATTCAGCGATTATAATGAGTCAGTTGTTTAATGGTTTTAATGCATTCAAGACGTTGAAAAATATCACAAAACGACACGCATGTTGTACGTACGATTTGGTAAACTTCCATCAAAATCAACAATGGCTTTTCGAAACTGCTTTATCTCACAATGCAACGACTGGATACAAACTAAATTGCGATCCGGACATACATTTAATTCCGGTACACAGTAACGTACAATATAATCAAGGCCTGGGCTACCGAATGAAGAATCATAGAGAATTCAGGAGGGCAGAAAACTTGCGCACCTTTTAATTGCTTGCGGGTAGTGGCTATAAGAAACTCAATGTGTATGCTAACGTCGCCCTTATTCATTATTGCCTCCAGCCCTCGGAAGCAGAAAAATGATCCCATTAAGCGACCGTCATAAATATAAGAATTATTAAAACATTTTACGGTCTGTACAATATTTTTTTAACCATGAAATTACATCGTAGAACGGGAATTATTGATGTCTTTTGAGTTACTACGTTGTTCTGAACTATATGTTCAGGCATGAATTGTCACTTGCATTTGACTTGAAATAAGCCCAAACAGCTATCATGGGAGTCCAAAATCTACGTTGTTAATTTGCAATGGCCGTCGTTTATTGATTTCATGACTACACTCCAGGCTAGTTATTTTCTAGTGCTCACTACAGCACGGAAACTAATAACGCGTTAACTAAGCAAATTCTGTCAGCCTTAAGAGTTATTAGATCGTAGCTTTCTCTTAACGTTTGAGGCACGGAAACGGGGAAGGCGATAAGTCCAACACAACACGTCCGTCAAACACCTCATCGCCTCTAGGCGACAGGTACTAAACTAAACGTGCAGTGTTTCCGTAGACTGTATTTTTCAATGGGACTTCGAGCGATGACCCTGTGGTTTTATTTGTGGAAAGTTTATCGTATAGTCCAATACAGGTTTCAATTGCATAGTTTTACGATTATGATCGACATTTTCTCAGCTACAGCAACGTGAAATATCCAATTTTTTTTTTGCACTTTTGAGGAGCTTGGGAATCATGTTTTTAATAAGCTGACGGCATTTTTTAAATCATAGGCACACAGTTTGAAGTGTGATTTCTTTCCGTAGACAAACGCATTGGAAACATTTTCAGTAGTTACACAAGAAAAAATACTCTGTGTACCGCGCTACAACACGTCTTACGCGCCAGGTCCACTAACTCTTAAGGTTGTGCAGATTTTGCTTGGCGGGGATAGTTAACACAAACGAAGGGAAGACGTTACTAAACTAATGTCAGTAATTCGTTCAATTAAAATATGTCAGTGTAATGCGCATTGGCGACGAATAAAGAATTGAGCAATTATTTTGGACATGTATAAAATTAACCAAGCGACATTTTTGATTTTTGATTTACTTACATTAAAGCATACGAAACATATAAATTTTGTTTATATAAATGAAACCAAGGGCCATGTTCCCTGCGCTACCTTCTGCAAAGCACTGAACCAACCACCACACAGTTAACTGAAATCTATAAGCTGTTTTCTCAGTTTAAATGGTATGTTGCTTGGTTGCTTTTATATAAAAGCCGTCATATATATCAGGCTTCCGCCGGTCAAACAAACACAACGTTTCGGGAACTGGATTACCGTCTCATTGATGCTCTTTTGGTTTCGTTGAGTATTTCCAGCGACTTAACAACATTCGTTTGTAATGGCGTATGACTCACATAAGAATTCAAATGAAACTAACTGTTTTATGTTTTCGTCATATGCTACTGCAGCACGAGAAGACCAAGAACGATACAAAAAAAACGAGCTGAGTTTGGTTGTAGTTTATATATATATATATATATATATATATATATATATATATATATATACATACACATTTGAAAACCATTGTGTGTACGATAATAATTAAAAATATTGTTTATTGCAACCTCAGAAGTAAACTTGTTGAATACAATACAATCTATTTATGTAACTAATTAACTTATTTTTATCAAACTATATAGGATTCCACTGGCTGTACAATTTGACTTCCACGCACAATTATCAAGTGACTTGTCCAGAGAAGTTAGACGTTTCCCATCGTTAGCCGTTACGTGCGCAAAGATACGAATTCCCTGAAAATAAAATTTGAGCAGGGCTCTTTTATTATTCACTTTATTTTGAACCGCCTATACTTAGGTTGATTTGTTTTTATTAAATAGTAGCAGGAAACTGTAAATAATGTGAAATAAAATGGAACTAGTGTTTCAAAAGTGCTTACTTTATCCCAAACCTCTTAACAGAAAAACGTGAAAAATCCTATAAAAATAGATCAAATAAGAGGCACGAGTATTTCGTGTATTGCTTGTAGGTCAGGTTGAACGCCAATAACATGTATATCACTGCATCTTCCGTGATTAGACGACAGCTGTTTCGACACACCTTTGGAGGTTGCAAACCAGTAGTAAATAATAAAATAATTCGTGGGGCTACCGACTAGTATAGTTAGGAGCCAATGGATATTCGACTCTAGCCAGTGTGTGTATAGGGCTGAGAAGTCTAGGCTGCTACCAGATTAATACGCGAAATACTCGTGTCTCTACAAATAAAAAATACAGATAGTTAAAAGCTAACAAGCACAAAAACTGTGACGGTGTCCGCCACGTGAGAGTTTTGGTGACTGGCGGCGAGGGCTGTGTGGATGGGTTGCCCCTCCCCCTTGACAATGTTCCCGGCGCCTATACCTTCAGGTTGAAAGAAGTGCAGCGGAGGAATACAATTTATTCGTTGAGCGGACCAGGTGGATGGACACCTTCCGCGCCGGCCCGAACGGAGATGAAAAGGAGGGTGCTCGCGGGGGCGCAGGGTGGACTCTTATGCTGATTACAGGGAGGTAGGGATCGACTAACTTGAGGTTTCATGCAATCAAGTAAAGTGTTGGCTCTTTTACGGTCATTGTGTAGTTATTTAATTATTTATTGATCGGGTAAACTTACCTTATTTCAAACTTCAGTAACAGAAATTGTGAACCTATATGTGATACATTGGTCTCTTAAGGACGTTGGACCCGTAAAAATTCAAAATTTTATATTTGTGCCAAACACTGTTCAATTTTTACACATCAGATAACATGTCATTTCCCGGAATAAAAAAAAATTAGAGCCCATAGTTTTAGCGTAATCACCTATCAAAGTCACAAAATGGCAGTCACGGTGTAGCCAAAATAATAAAAAATAATTAACTTGCAGAAGCAAGATAATTCATATTAATTCTTAATGATGTGAGCTACTTCAAGACACTTTTGTAAACACAAAACGATATATTTTTGTATTTTTTAAAAATTGATGAAAATGAGTAAATTTTTGCATAACTTTGACTTTCGGCTACTACTGAAATATTCAAAACTAACTTTTGTCAAACATGTCATGAAATGCATTGATACGCTGACTTTTAGTTCCCGTAATCTTGAATTCATTAGTTAATTACTTTTTTTGATAATGGCTGCACCGTAATGGCCATTTCGTGACTTTGATGAGTGATTTTGCAAAAACTATGGGGTATAATTTTTTTTATTTGGGGAAATGACGTGTTATCTGATGTGCAAAAGTTGAACGGTGTTTGGCACAAATATAAAAAAATGAAATTTTACGGGTCCAACGCCCTTAACGCCAAAACTTTACATGCCTGCTGTCTGTTGCTAACCTAGCAAACCTAATAAACTCGGTGTACAGCTCCTTCCAAATTTTGTGAACCCCGCAACGTGGTTTATCAGGACATTACCGGTATATCATGACGTATGTTCAGTTTACACTAATATGATTGCAATGTAGGCCTACACGCGTGTGTTGCATTTTCCATATTTCTGTTATTACTAATGGAATGCCTCAAGGAAGGAGAATGAACAGTAAATGATGGGCAAGTCGCAGGAATTCACCAGACGGACGCCTCGTTTAGGTGATATTTTTGGGGCTCCAGTCCGTGGAAAACCAGAGGAAACTGAAAATGAAGTACAGGACACCGCGTTTAAGACAACACATACAATTAAACTGAGTTAAGGTGGATATAAGCACTAACACGGTATATCACAGTATTAAACACTAGAATGCACGTACTTCAGTCTGACTAGTTGCAATCGTACATAGAGATAAAGCACGTACGCAGGGAACGTTTTAGTATTAATAAAAGTTCGATAATGTTCACAGTTTGCTTAATACTAATACTAGTTAAAAGGGTGGCTAGTCAGAAGCCCTGAAGGGATACCATGTCGCCGCACGAAATACTAAATTAACAGAGAATAAAGAACTTGAGTTGAATTTGGCTGTACAGAAAAGCGACTGACGTATATTTTTTAATTAAAATAATGTATGAATTGGCTTGTTTAGAAGTGACATAATTGCCACATTTTAAATTAAAGGATTGTTTCTGTAAAGTACATTCAGGTTTATTTAAAACGCTGTAGCGCTATTAAAAATTTATAAATATTGGGTGACTGGATTTATTTACTTGGACATACTCCATTTTGCAATGGAGTATGTCAAAGTAAATAAATTCAGTCATGCACTCCCATTGCACAGTTCTTTCAAAGATCATAAATATTGGGTGTTATTTTTTTAATTTGTCGCCAACTGTATCACCTAAAATTTCTTCACAACGATAACAGCTAAATTATGCCTCTTATTACTAATCTTATTACCATTGTAACAAGCCCTTGACAATATTTTTATCACAAAATCTATGAATTTGTTAAGTTAACGCTCATTGTGCCCTAGGCTTTACTGAGACGAGTACAAGGTCACACACAACAAGGTAAACAACGATGACGTCACATGTACAGAATTAGACGACACAGTGATGAAGGCTCGTAATAACGCAGTAGTTTTCCTTGGACGAACTTACGACGTTTCAGAAGTTGACACATTCCCCTGTCATGATGCCAGCTACAAGTAGACTTGTATACATAAACTTTAAAAAGTTACACGCGTTGAATTTTGTAAACCGATTTCCCTGAAACTATAGATTATGCAAATTATGATCCCTGATTGAGAAGCTTATTTTAAAAATAATACAGGTTTTTTAAACTGTTATCAAAATCTTTCATTTCAGTTTCATAAACTTACTGCATTTGTTCCCTCATTGAGTGCTGTATGATACCTGTATTGTTGTTGCAAAAAAAAATTTCACATATATATTCTATGCACCACAATTTAATTTAATTGTGTTAACATGTGTATTTTTTAAATTAATTATAACTTTTTACCTTAAAATGGTTTTATCTGCATTTTGTTGAAAACAAATGCATGCGAATGTAGCTACTTATTTTGATTTCGAAAGATACATGAGGGTTGGGAGGGGGGAAATCACCTGCTTCTGCTTTCTTGTTACGTGTTTTAGTTTTTTCATGACTTTAAATAATATGCAGTAAAATATCGGACATTCTAATATGTTTACACTGATATTTTGTTCAGTTATTTGGATACGTTCCATTTTAAATAATATAAAAGTGACGTTCTTTACTAGACACTTTTTTAAACGCAAAGTGGGGAAATAATGAGTTTGGTCGCATAAATTCTCGAAATGTGGGGAATATGAATGCGAAGGGACCTCACATTTGTACAATTTTCTTCTTAATTTAATCACCACTCTCTTCACTATTGCCGGAGGCTAGACATTTCCGTGCATTTAGTACGGTTATCAACCAAGAAGCTGTTGGAACACAGTCCTGTTTCCGAGGCAAATAGACGCCGACTCATAAACCACCGTCCCAGGAAGTAAGGAACACAGAAAACCTGCTTCCAGGAGGACATATCACTGTAATATATTAGGAAGGCGGGTTTTGTTTTCTAAAAGATGAATATAACGTATATGTTCCTTGAATTACACAAATGCCTACTCGACATCTTTTGTGTGTTTAAATCGTTGAAATTATTTGTTGTAATTGATATGAAAATCCAATAATTTCGAGCGAAAAACAAATTTATTCCTTCCAAAGAGTAAGCGCAAACAAACTTAAGTTTTAATGCGGATACAGAAAAAAAAGGTTTGGTTGAGTCAACGATATACATGTTCGTTTATGGCGAAACAACCTTGTAAATGTTGAATCAACAAAATATATGGTTTCCTGGCTGATTTTGTTACGTCAACAGAAGAGTTTAGTTCCGTAAACATGAATTTTGTTAGACCGAAAAAACCAATTTGTTACGCTTTTCACAGATTGTTCAGCCAACAAAAATTTTGTTGAAATAAATATTTTTTTCGTCGTATACAAACTTACATAACTGTAGCAAACTTTTTCTCTTTGTACATATATATTTATATCGGAGAGGCGACAAAGAGAAAACTGAAGCAACTGTACGGGAATGCAGCTGTTAGAAATTGGATTTTTAATTTAAGTGAGTTTGTCGTACTGAAAACAAACATAAGTAGTGGACATAACACTTAGTGAAGTATACATTACATAAATATATATAAAATCATTTATTTGTTTGTGGCGTTCGTTTCTCTATCGCGGAGCAATGGTAAAACTCATCGCATTCAGAAGGACACGGTTTCGGTCCCCGGCTCCCACCATCTTGATTTCGGTTTTCAAATTAATAATGTATGGCGATGTTTGTAACAAATGTAAAGCAATATCCAGCTTGGCTGAGAAACTACACTAGAAATATGTGATTATCACTTAACCGAGTAAATATTGTAACATGAATTATTAACAGCACTCAAGCAACGCACAAATTGTTGGTGTATTAAATGTTTATTTAGTTCCTTGAGTACTTGGTGTAGGTGCACGTTATGCAGCTTTAACTGGTATAGAAATTTCAAATAGATTCAGTTAATGTACACAGGGAAACGTTTCTGTAGCATAGGCCTACAGTAATGCTTGCGAATTTTATACTTACCATACTCAAAAGATAGTGCCTTTAAGGTGGGGAAATTAATAATTTTCAATTAAAAGTCTCATTTGTTGCCAGTATTACAAATTCATAGATCCGCTGTTTTATATAAGTCCCTACACGAGGCTAGCCACGATAATGCCTTTATAGGAACATTTGTTAATGATATACTCTAGCATTATAACTTTCACTTGTTAATTTAGGTATTGGTGGGTGAAAAGGGGGGAGGGGTTGGAGGAAGGGGAATGGGCGGGTAGAGCTTAACATCTCGTGGAGAGATACTTAGAAACAGAAACATAGGCTGGAATAGGCGCGACATTAGAGGGAATCGGCCGTAGCCTGTTGTAAGATATTACAGAAATCACACCTCAGTATGGTTGAACCGGGAATCAAACCCGTATCATCCCGATTATAAGCCCAGTGTTTCACCACTTTGCCACTTCATTTTTGGAAGGGGTGGGGTGGGGAACATAATTTTCGTTTTCCGTGGTACTGAGACTTACAAAACATAAATTAATTCTCCCAAATAAAATAAACCTCTGAAACGTTTTCCTCAACATTTTTCTAGTGTTGCCAACTGTTTGCTGGAGGCAACGAAAACATTGCTAGTTAATAAATTTTAAGCTTATGTATTCATAAACATTTTTGTAAATTCTCTAATAGTGATTAATATAAGTTCTAACATTTCTCTGGAATATTCATTTATAGTATGAACTGAGAACTGACAGCAGAATGCATGTTTTAAAATATTATTACGTCTATATGAAGATTATTATGTTCGCTCTTAAAATCGTAACATGTGCGTAAACAGTTATATGCCTTATATTATTTGGATAGTCAAATTAAAATTACGGCAATTGAAATATAACTATGAAGAATTGTGTTCTAATTGTTACTAAAGGATTTTTGCGCTCAAATTTTATATATTTAGTCTATGTATTAAACTGACCTTAAAATGTTGCGAAAAATAAAATACAATGCATTTCTCTTCAACACACACATGTGTGCGACGCTTGAGGTATATTTTAGGCCTATTACAAATGTCAGTATCTGGGATGAACTTTGGGGGAGGGAGTTTTTATTTATTAATTTTTTATTCTTTTCCTTCCATTACGAACTTCAAAAATATTAGAGTAAGAGCAATTAAAAATGTTTTAATGTCCTATACGTAATTTGTATTTTGTAGACTAACAAGGAAAACACGTCAAAAAATAAGATTATTTTTTGCACTTACCACCATTTTATGCGTGTAGGTACAATAATTAAAAAAAAAAATATTCGAAGGGAAAATAATACGTTGTATTTACAGAACAGCCGAATTTAATATTAACCATACATCTAACGTAGTTAACATTATTACTTGAATTCCGTACGGAATATTATGATATATTTAGGCGACGGTGTTGAATTTACTGTGACCCTTTATTTCTTTGAAAATATGTGTGTGAGGATAAAGAGTTGCTATTTTTGATCAAACACAATTAAATAGCGGGAAATATAAAAAAAAAATCAATGTATCTCGCTAAAACTGTACAACGCTCGTCCTTTTAGGTCAATCGATAAATGTGTTTATGTGTGTATCTATGTTTTTATCTCGTTTACGATATACACTCTAACAACACATTTTGGTACGAAGTAACTTCACCGCAAAGAACAATTTTGTTTAAAGTCCAAGGTTACGGCAGTGATATCAAAGATTGTGTTGCTATTAAGAAAATGCGATAGTAAATTTAATGGCGAAGTTGGTTGTGGTGTTTTCAACATAAGCTTAATTTATGTTATGTATTTGATGCAAAGTTACTGATATTATTTTCAAAGACAAAACATTTTAAGGAAATAATGCAGTAAGATCGAACAAACATTTTAAATTTTTTCTAAGCTATAAGGCAATGTTTCTTTACCGCAAGCTACATATTCTCAAAGAATAATTTCCCATTGTTGTAAAGAAAACTTTTTACTGTGTAATATTTTCACAGTAATTGTTTGTTCTATCTATCATTAAATGTTACATGGCAACGATTTAGAAATATTCACCTTAAGGGCACAGTTCACCTCAGTTTTCAACATCTTTTTTTATTTTTATATTTGTACCAGATATTTCTTTTCTTATTTTAAACATAAATGGTGACTAAATTTTCCTCTTAGGAAATGTTTGTATCTGTCATAGTTTTTGCGTAATGAGTCGTAAACTACAAAATTTGCAGTTTACGGTTTTATGTACGCCACTAAAACCAACTGACATACCAAACCGAAAAAATTCACAGTGTATAACAATGTTGCAGGGTATGATTTGACACATGTATAACAAAAACAAATAATTTTGTAATTTTTAAAATTTCTCGAAATTTTTTAATTTTCATTTTACAATTCAGCATTTTTTACTCAATACAAAATTTTTTTTTAATGTACCTATGTCAAATCATAGCCTACAACATTGTTACACACTGAATTTTTCCGGTTTGGTATGTCAGTTGGTTTTAGTGGCGTACATAAAACCGTCCAGTGCAAATATTGTCGTTTACGACACATTGCGCAAAAACTATGAGAGATACACAAATTTCTGAGAGGAAGATTTAATCACAAATTATGTCTAAAATAAAAAATATATATCTGGTACAAATATAAAAATAAATAAAAACACGTTGAAAAGTGAGGTGAACCGCGCCCGTAACTCATCTTAGCGGACAGTTTCCTGACAAACACTTCGTAATGTGCACGCCATAGCGCGCGATCTGGCGAAAACAAACAAGGGAGATGGGCGTGGAAGCACAGTGGTATCGGTGAAGAAAGTGTCCTGACTGCGAGACTATTATAGCACTCGACGAGTGGGACGACACCCTGTCAATGGCCCGACGCCAACGATGATTCTTGCGAGTTATTTCCCTCTCCGCATAGCTTCAGTAGCGCCTAGATATAGGTCGTACTAGAGGAACGAGTGTCTGCACATTCTCCAAATCCCCACATAACGAGCTGGAATGTGTTGCATATAATATTACTACTGTTTTAAATTCGAATGGTTAATTTACGTAGGTCGATTTCTTTCCGGTATTTATAGGCTACTCGTGTTTTTGCAGCGACCTGCTGCTTGAAATCCTTGAATGTGCTCTTCACTCAGTAACTGCCACTCACCATCTAAGCTGCCGCGCAGTGTATGAGGTGCTACACCGCCACGTGAAATATTCATAATATTATATTAATATATTATTATTTTTTAATTTATTATATTACATATTCCTAACCTTAAAAAAATTCCTACGATTCACCATGCAGTTTTTTTACTAACCTTCGTATCTAGTTACACTTTTAACGAAAATAAATATATTGAAAATGCCGTTTTTGACAACGCCAAAGAGCTTTAGAATAGTATCATTGTCACACAAGCTGTTCTAAAAATATCATTCCAGCATCTTGTTGAATGGACATCCTTTTCTTAGGCAATAATAATATCATATGTAAGGAGTAGCCGACGGCCAGGACAGACGTACTACTGGACGCCGTGTAGACATCTGCTTATCCCGAAGATTGGCATGGAATGAGGCCTTACAGTGGAGAAATAAGAGATCCCCGAGAAAACCCACCGACCACCATCCGGCACGATTCCCAAGTGCGACCGACCCAGCCGGGAATCGAACCCGGATCGCTTAGGTGGGAGGCGAGTGCACTAGCCACTGTCTGAGTCGCGGCCATTTTTTTTTTTTTTCATTTCTCTGGAGAGAAGTTTGTTACGTAAAAATACACTCATGTCGAACGCGTTCTGTACAGTGCCGTTAAGGGCTTGTTCCCGAGTTTTTTTTCAGACTGGTGCCAATAGCTAAAATATTTTTTAACCAAAAGTTTTGAAAAAATTTGAGTCAATGTGCAATCACACGATGCACAATACTGTGGACTAATTTTTTAAAATAATGTACCATTCGCCAGCAAAAAAATAATAATAATAATAATTTCCTTAATTTTTGCTTATTTTCACGACGAAAAACGTGGTACTTTGGATAATGAAATCTAAAAAACCGTTCAGTATAATTCTACAAACAAATTCAGCTACAAATTAAACATTTAAGTGTCAAAACTGTGAAGCGAAAACATTTTCACATATGCAGTGTTTCAGTTATATTTTCTTGCTGTATGATTCTGCTTCCTGTGGATTTGAGATCCTTAATTCGGAAGCAAATAATTTAATATAATTAGTTCTGTATTCAAAATTGTACTGGAAATTTAAAATATGCATATCTATGAAATAAAAAAAAAAAAAAAAAGAAATAAGAGCTTCTTATATTTAGAGTAAAGGTGAAATGTTATGACTTTTCTTCGTAAATTATCTAAAAAAAAAATGTAGGTTTTTAACTGTCCCACAACGCAACTAACAAAGGCAATAAAAGTATGACAAAATAAATAGTAAAATTTTTTTAATAAACTTTAATTTCTTAAAAATTATTACATAATCAAAATTGAACACGGCAATTTTCAAGCAAAACCCTGTTCACTTTACACGCGTATGTTTTAAACCTAAGAAAAAATTTAGATATAATTATCTTAACAATATGTGTCTGTAGCTACTGCCTATTAGAAAATACGACATTACAAATGTTTACTACGAAAATAAAATGTGAATGTAGCTGAGAATTGACTTACTTACTTTTGCTCCCTGCAGCACTTTCAACAGCAGGAATAAACTGCAGCAGTTTTTTTTTATAGCAAGCAATTCCGAGAAAAGTGGAAGCATTCAGCAATAGTGATTTGTCATTTCTGCGAGATTATTAGTGCAGTCAAAATTCACTTTGGATGGGCAACATTACTTGCAGGTCGTTTTGAGATGATTTCGTGACTGCTGTAGAAAAACACTTGAAGGCAAAAACCTTCTGCATCATATCTTTAAATTTAAAATAGAGTGCTAACCACGCCAATGTGAGCAAAAGCCTGTTAAAAAATAAAACAAGTTTTATACATTCCACTCAACGTTTATCTTAATCAAGAGATCGTGGTTTAATAATGTATTTAAGACGGGGAATTAAGAACTATAAATACTTGGATTAAGACAAAGGAAATTCACGAACTTTTTTGTGATAAATTCCCTTACCATCAATGAGTAAGTTTCACGATTACCGAAGCAAACAAATACAGTCGCGTTAAAAAAAAAATCGGTACATTTTTCCCTGCATTTCCAAAGCGAGTTTTGAAGTCAAAAAGGCATGTCATTAGTTATAAAAAATAACACAGTTGTTATAAACTGATATTAAAATCAGCGACTTGAGTGAATAATGGAAGTGGCGACTTTAAAATCAGTGACTTGGTGACTAATAGAAGTGGCGACTATATCACGAATGAAAAACTGGGCGGTGATAAAATACCTCAATTCGATTACTATCATGAGTAACCACGATTGTTACAAAGAAGAAATAGAAGTGAAGAGAATACAGACCTTCCATCCGGGTTTCCCAATAACACGCTAGACGGCTATCGATGTAAGTCTTCAGTTCACTCACCAGAACTCTTATTTTCTTTCTTTAAAATTACTATGTGTTTACGACTGTATGTAGACTAGGGAAAATTAAATAGCGTTCGTTCAATGACCAGCACGTTATACTCCAGTGTCCTATACATACGCATACTAGAATCCGTGCATTCATTCGTTGCCTGCTGTTCCAGAATGTATCAGTTAAGGAGCCTCCCTACCTGCGCTTCAAAAACGTTGCAGCGAGTTGCGGCTGTTTTTTTTTACGAAATTATTCAACCCAAAATATATCTGTATATCTACGAAAAAAACACACACTTCAAACTATGTCGCTGTAGTTTTTAAAATTCTGCACGTTAATTAGAAACATAATTTTTGGGCCCCTCAAAATGGCCGAAAATCGGTTTTCCAAACTGCCGTATATGGAAAAATAACCGGATCCTAAAAACACTACTATAGAAACAAGCGTTAGACTTTCAACTATGTTGCCCACAAATATAACATTGTAGTCACCGCTTAAAATCCCATAGGAAAAAGGATAATAGTAAAGTACTGCACGCCAGCTGAGTAGCTTGCACGGAGAGGCGATAATGCATTACATACGTGGGTTAGTGGCAACCTTACCAATACTTCTTCACATACACAAACGCAGCCTATCTAGGGAGGCCTCTTAACATACAAGTGATCGGTGCCTGAGTGTACACAGGACAGTCAATTCTTACATGCAGGGAATTGAACTCGTGAAATATTTATTTCATTACGTATAAGTTTTAATATGTTACGCATAGTTTAAATGAAAAGGTTGAATTGCACCAAATGCCTTCTTCTCCTCTTTATTAAAATCACTTAGGCCTAATTACGGATATCGTTTTGTACACCGTAAAACATCTAAAGCTTTTCTGGTAGTAAGAGTTTTATCTGCGTTCCGTAGTGTACGAATAAACAAGATTTAATTGTAAATATAATATACTGTAAGCGGGGGTGACCTTGAGCACGTGGAATGACTTTGGGATATTAACAATATATATTTTTCGCGTATATGACAGCCCTGAGAAAAGAAATTTTCTTGCGATAAACCGCAAGTATTAAATTACTACATTAATTAATTAATATTTATCGCAGAGTTGACACACGTGGAAAACAAAAATTTCATAAACGTGTTCCAAGTCACCCCACGAGTCTAAAGCCACTCCTGCTTTCTGAAATGTATTCATTGGAAATGTGGCATAGGTCTCTCAGAAACAAACTTTTACGAAACATGAGTTATTTAAAATTGTTGCCAATTTCAGAGTTGTCCAACATTTTCTTGTTAGCACTTAAAACTTCTCTGAATCATCACTTCTTTATCAGTATACCTACCTTAACTTTGCGGGAAATTTGTTTTCTTGCTTTTGGAAAGTGTGACCCACCTTTCTGTGTAACAGTGCAAATTATGCATCCGTGTGGGAGGAGCCGAGGTTTAGGAGTCAATTTCGAGCACGTGCGCCTTTCGTTCAGATGGGCTTTTTTAACCCCCCATCCCTTAACACGAAAGTGTAGTTACGACAGAGATCGCAGGGGGAGAAAAACTTCTCGGGGAGTTTCGCTGATACTGCGGCACGTTGGTAACGATTTATTGCCTGTAATTTCACCTCCGCCTTTGGCGCACCGCCGTCTCCTCTGTAAAGAAGCTGTGGGGGATAAGGCCAACGTGGGATTCGAGGAGAAATTTTTACCTTCCAACACTCTTTCGCTTCTCTCGCGAAAACTGTGCTTGCGACGAAGCAAGGGCTGTTACTGAGATGTGTCGCATCTTTTGCTGAAATGTTTCGTTTTCGTTTAATAAATTAAGTGTGTGACAAATTTTGGTCAAGCTCTCTTAATATAAACATTACAGTTTACGAGTAGGTGCGTATTATTGGATCAAAGTGGTACTTGGAGTTACTAAGTCTTCATTACACGGTGATAGGAAATTATCTTAAATGGCTAGCTTTATGATTCTTCAACTATTCTCTGATATTTTGAATACACCTTGCATAATGAAAGCTAAGGTAAAGTAATTAAATCTCTTTCGAAGCATGTTCCAACATATTTGTTCCAGTTTTTCAGTCAGGAAAAAATTGATAAAAGTTCGGTTTGTTAGCGACGTGCGGCCAGGTTGTAAACGAATTGACGTGCTACCGCTACTTAGAGGTGAGAAGGTTTACGGCCATTTAAGACCTCGCTCTTTAGTTTTGCACTGGTTTCGAAAATCTTTTCTTACGCAAATTAATACATGGTATACCAAAAATTTTATCTTACAGTGTTGACATTTATATATTATCATTTGTTTATTATTTTTTCTGTTGCAATACATCAAACGGATTTTTATATTTTTGCCCCTGAAATATGACATATTTTGTTGTCAAAAAGAGGCAAAATGAAGCAAAATACTGTTTTGCTAGCAAACGGCACAATATTATTTTTAAAATGCTCTGGCAAAACTGTGTACCGTAATGACTGTACACAGGCTCAATTTTTTTCAAAGCATTTGGTTAAAAAATATTCGAGTTATTTGCAATTGTTTGAATTAAATGAAGGGTAATGACCTTAGTATCGAGGTCGTCGATGAGTAGAAAGTGAGGTGAAGGAACAACACAACACCCGTGCCTTAGTCGGCAAGCGAACCCAGGACCTCTCGAATCATAGACTGACGCCTAACCGACCGCACTACGGAGGCCGGCTTAAAGGTCAAAATAAGTTCCATTCATGGACAGAGAATATTTTCTGTCGCTGCGAGAGGCATGTCGTGTGTCGCGGCATCGACCGTGCTTGGAAGAAACAGGGCTAAGGTAGCAGTAGTGACAGCCAGTTCCCGGGACATGGGCGTACCCAGAAATATTTTTCGGGGGGGGGGGGGTTAGCCAAAGGTGCATGCACTGGTAACCTCATAATAAGGCGTTGGGTCCGAAGGTCCTCCCCGGAAAAATTAGGATTTAAAGTTGCAAAAAAGCAAGTTTTCGTATCTACACATTAAATATAAGGCTGGTATAAGTTTTAATATTTTTATAAGATTTTTTATTAAAGAGTTTAATTAATCCACATAATTTTTTTTTACTATAAGAATTTTTACATCAAAAGTTTGTGGTCCTTCAGTATTATTAGTAATGCATTTAGAACTTTTTGTGAATTGTGTAGACTCTTACACGTAATTGAAAAGCATATATACATATTATATAAATTGATCACAATTAATGTCAATACAGTTAATTAATACATACCGGTAAGCAGTAAGTTAAAAGCTATACAAAACCAAAGCATTTTCAAAATTTAACTAATTTTAATACCTACCACATGACAAGTAAATGTATACATGAATATAATTGACACATACTTACACATTTGACCATACACAACAATGTTCTGAACGCACTTTTTATGTATATTGTATGTTTATTTCTTCGTTTTTAGTTCTCTTACATATGTAAGTATGTACTGAAATATTGTTTTTTACAGACTCCTGGTAAAATTTTAAGCTTTCTTAATATACTGATACAGATAATAACAGTATTTGCAACAAAAAATACTTTTACGAAATTGTGATTTTTACCACAAATATCTAATGTGCATTTACCTTCATTAAGCACGGTGTGGTATACAATATACTTTTAAAATATTTAGAAAAAGTCCGTAGTCCCCCTTTTATGAGGAAAATATTCAGGTAGACCATACACAACACAGAAACAATACCAAGCTGTGTCCGAGCAGTAAACACTAAACAGTAAGCACAAGTGAAAGTCTAAATACTAACGCTACCTACCCGGCGATGGTGAAACTAAAAACTAGTAGGAGGAGGAGGAGTATCGATTCTCTGATCTATCGAAACGCTCTACGCAAGATGTATTGATACATGAAAATAGAAGATTGATATATCAAATCACGCATACAACCAATGGTTTAATTATTTAAATTTCTGGTGTGGTGAAAATTGAATTTTTGAATATCGTTGTTTGTATCACACCTTAAAAATTAAAAATAGATTTCATGGAAGGGGGGTTCAACCCTCCCCCCCCCCCGGGTACGCCCATGTACCGGGACAGCGATTCACAGGGCCATTTGTGT
The DNA here is from genome assembly GCA_003012365.1 of Medauroidea extradentata. Classification (NCBI taxonomy): domain Eukaryota; kingdom Metazoa; phylum Arthropoda; class Insecta; order Phasmatodea; family Phasmatidae; genus Medauroidea; species Medauroidea extradentata. Next base: position 65,723 of record PNEQ01127999.1, read on the forward strand.
CACCATCTGATACCTGCGCCCGCACCTTTAGGGGGGCAGAAATTTTCATCACGAAGTTTTAAGTTTTGTATTTGTAGCAGTTATTTTTCTTCATTTTAGACGTAAGTTCTTACTAAATGTAGTTCTTATTAAATATTTTAGTCTATCATAGTTTCAGCACAATGGCTTGTCAAGTTCAAAATTTTCATGTCACAGCTTTAAGTACATTAAAATCAATCGACGTACCGAACTAAAAAAAAATTCGCTTTGAATAACAATAGTATAGGTTACAAAGTATCCTGTATAAAAACAACATATAAAGTTTTGTATCATTTTCTTAAAAATCAAGAAATTTAGATTTTCCATTTTAAAAGTTCAAGACTTTTAAAATATATAACTTTTTAATTTTAATATACAAGACCTTATAGCCTACAGCATCGTTATTCAGTGTGAATTATTTCAGTTCGAAAAGTCAGTTGGTTTTAGTGTCGTTCTCAAAACCGTTACGTGCAAATATTGTGACTGCCCCATTATAGAGAACTGTGATAGATAAACATTTTTCTCATGAGAGCTTAATTAGCAACAATTTATGTCTAAAATATTAAAAAAATCTGATACAAATATAAAAATGAAAACGACGATTTATTGCTGTCTAATGGGTCCTTAAGCGCCTGTAGATCTGCAATCTGCTATACGTAACTGTATTTTCGTTGAATACATGTGTACATGAGCAAATATAAAAAAAAAATATTTTTATACTGCTAACGCAACATTTGGTAGATTGTTGATGACAAGAAAGGAAACCTGAGCGTAAGTCGATGTTGGACGAAGGAATGGACAAAGATGATATTATATTTTAATTAAATAAGAAATCGGTTACATCAATTGAAATTCCTCAAAATATTTGTTCAGTTTTGCGAAAGATTCACTTGTATGATAAGAAAAAACTGTCGTTCGCCATTTTTCGAAACTAAGTTAATAGGACTGCCGTTCCTCCACCATCTCGATTGTATACAATTTTGTTTTGCAAGAAATTGTATATAGGATATTGTAACAGTACATGGTCCTGCTTGCTTTTGGCCCCCAACATACATGATAGCAGCCACGCGGCTTAGCCGTGATAAGGATGTCGGAATCACAACGGCAAGACAGAAGCGACGCGAAGTACACGACGCGAAAAACAAAAGACAGCTAGCCAATCAGCGACGAGGTTTCTGTGATGTCAGCTCATTCGCCTAGACGCTGATTGGCTATCTTTCCTAATTCGCGTCGCCCCCTTCGCCACGCTTCCATCAAGCCATTGTGATTTCGGCATGATGCGGTATAGTTGCTGTCGCTGATCGTTGCGAGAGACAGAACGAGTTGTGATGATTATTTAAAAGAAAATAATACATCGTAACGTCAGATAATTTTTACTTTCTTGCCTTGATTATAAATGTAAGTGAATAAAGTTTTAATTTAATGGACACGTGAAATTTTATGTATTACGGTATAACGGTACAATATCGAAGGTAACATTTAATGTGTTTATTCAATAGAATTTTTGAGTATGGCGAGTTGGGGAAGATAAATCTAAATAATTTAGGTATTAATTTTTAAATATGTCATTGTTTCACTTGTTCTTATTTGTATTGTTCACGAAGAAATTAGGCTACAAAATTACAAAATGTGAATATTTTCATAGTAAATTATGTTTTCAGCTAAATGTACCATTTCAAAACTTAATGTTTCCGGAACCTCACTTTGGATTACCTATTTCTCGACAAAATAACTAAAGGCAGTACTGTGTCAGTTTCAGAATAAAGATAGCAGGTGCTAGAATAATGCTACCATTGATTTTTTACAATACCCACGACGGAAAATACATATTGGTGTGATATTAAACAATAATGAAATGTAACATTGTCAGACGTTTCTTGTTGTATTATTTTTCGAAAATAAATATGCTATAAAATAACGAAACTTGAAAAATAACAATTCATGTTCCATACATTCTTTAATTTATGAAAATAAGATACTTTTATGCACGAAAGCATCCTAGCGAACGTATATCGATGCTATAAAAAATCCTAATCTAGGATATAAATGCTAACTGAAAAAGTCGCGATGAATTGGCCTTTTTTCTGTAGTTAGCATTTGTGACTTCCGTGCCGTTGGTCGCAGGTTGTCACAATAACAAGTTTGTGTCACACAAAATCATATTAGCTGGTAGGAAAAGCAAGTATGTAGAAATGCATTAAAAACGGCAGACATACAAACATCTTAACTGAATAATTCAAGTCAGTTACCAGCTAAAGACCAGTTTAAACATGATTCCATTGAAATCAGATGGAAAAATAAAACAAAATTAAGTAAGAAATTTCGAAATGTATAAGCTAATGTCTTAGTGAACTTTGTTAGATTTGGTCCCGGTGCGAAATAAGTAAATTCGTATTTAAGGTGAAGTAGGATGCGACTTCGTTGAGTAGAGTATTATATTTCATTCACGATTGTAAGTCATTCAAATGAATCGTCTGACATAATTTGGCAGCATTAATGAACAGTTGAAATTATAATTTAATAAATATATGTACGCTAGTTCGGTTAATGAAATGAAATTTTCGCCTTCTATAAACTTAGTTTATTGGACATTATTTATAATTAATTAAGAAAAGTTAGGTTTCGTGAATGTGGCCCTATTTTACATAAAAGAAATGCACATTTTTATGCTTTAATAAGTAAACTGAACAATTTTACTTAAAAGTGTCACGTCATGCATTAAATCTCATTAAAAACGTGTAGCTCATAACAAACGTTATCCTACAAGAATTTCACCCACATATTACCAAGTGTATAACATTTATAGATGCCTAAAATTCCTGTAATATATACTGCAGGGAATCAATTTGGTAATTGTAAGGCATGAATTGTGCTAGAATTGAATGCGATTAAGTTTATCAATGTAGAATCAAACGGGCGAGTGGGCCAGTAAGTTAAAAACAACCAAATTACATTTCCCAACAGTTTGCAAGAACGAATATGAAATGTTGCAAAACTACACTTAAATCTTCATGGGTAATATTCCTCAGAAGCGGGAAATAACGAAAAATATATGAACACAGCTACAAAAAGCACCATCACTGCATTTCAGTTCACAATACATAACGCACTGTGCATAGCGCACTGGCTGATCCATGTCACTGTCGAATATGATAACACTGCGTTGGAAGTCCCATACCAAAAGTGTCACGCAGACAATTTATTGGACGCAGCTCCTATAATTCTCTAAAATTCTACAAAAATTATATGGTCCATCCAGTAGGCCATGGACATTACTTTGTGAGGTACAAACTGTACTTAAACAAAATGGCACATGTATGTTAAGTGATGCATTAAGGTCCCATTTGTATTTGAAATATTTATCTTTGTTGGGTGTTTAGTGTATATTGCTAAAGTAAGCTGGGCTTACGAGAGTACACGTTACACTTTTGGGAAAAAGTACATTTCTGCCAAGATATGTATTTGCATACTTACGTTTATTACAAATTTTTCCTTGTTTGACCTCCAACAATATAGCACCTGTTTATAAGAACAACATGCACAATTAAAGTGACCTCCATAATGACATTAAAAATAATAAAGAATATAAAAGATTTTAGAACAAGTCATGGTTGAAGGTTATTAAATTTTTGAACTCGTAATATACGTTGTAAATTCTTTTTCGTTCAGCTACCATCCCGTAGGCACTTTTCCCGTAACAAATAAAAGATACAGAGAAATTTTAGAGTTAATACATCTTGAGATGTTCATGCAAGCTTACGATAAATCTTGATGAACATATATAGAATAATACTACAATGATAACGAAGCATTCTCAACGACTCATTGCGTTGGTAAACCTATCTCAATTTTTTTTCTACAACAGCCGATAGAATTTCCATCACGGTATGTCTGTAGTAGTACTAGCCTGTATATAGACGCTATTCTATACATAGAATCTGTTTTGTATGCATTTGTGAAAATAGTGCAGCCGCATAAAACTAGCGAATGGACGATGGACGCTTTGAACATCTGTTGTAAATCTTGTATTTCTAACAGAGATGTAGTGGACACAATGTGAAACCACTATTTCGGCCCTAATGCGTGTATTTGTGAACTGTTCTTGTGTCATAGGTTTCTTGTGGTACTTTAGAGTAAGCCTACATTTTTCATCATAGCACTACACTGTACCTTGTTTGGCGTCCAATACAGTATCACATTCTATAAGCCTGGTTCACAACCACACAACGTATAGTTTTTTTGGGATTGGATTGAGAACACCAAGGAATATAGGAGTGACCAAAAGTGGTTTTTGTTTGCGCAATACGTCAGCAGTATATTGTTAATAATTAATAGTTTAGAAACGAAACATGTAAAATAATTTACAACAAAAACAGAAAGTATTTCATAAAACGTTTTAAAAATAAATTTATTTTTACGTTCTTGCGGCTACTTTTAAGATGGACTCACAGCCACAACTCAGCGTACGAAGCACACGAGGTAGAAAGTTGATTAACTACGTACGCACGCCACGCGAGGTTGTGAATGCTCGCATGATACCTCAGGGTGTCTACTTCATACGAACGTACGTAGGCTGCGTACTGGTTGTGAATCTAGTTTAATTCACGAAGCAGTTGACACCAACCTGTAATCCACGTCAACTACTCTACGCAACCCCCGTGGGGCGGAGAGGGGAAGTCATTTGCCTTCCACCACGGCGATCCGCTTTCAATCTTCGGTTGCATGACTACAGATTTTTCATGTCGGATATGTGGTAGTCACTGCTGGCCTGCGGATTTCCTCGGGGGTTCTCTCGTTTCCGCAACCTCTGCGATCACTCGCTGTTCCATACTCACCTTATATCAACCTAGACAGCCCTCTAGATCTCCCTACTTGCCCTTCAAATACGTTGAAGCGAGTTACGACTATTCTCTTTTTGACGAAACTATTTAACCTCATTATATCTGTATATCTACTTCAAGAACACATACTTCAAATTATGGCGATATAGTTTTAAAAATTCTACACGTTTATTAGAAACATTATTTCTGGCACCTTAAAACGGCTAAAAAGGCTTTTACGGCATATGGAAAATATAGGATTCGAAAAACGCTGTTATAGAAACAAGCGTTAGACTTTGAACTACGCTGCCCATAAATAAAAAAAATGTGGTCACCGCTTAAAGTCCCATAGTAAAAAGGATACTAGTAAAGCCATCTGAGTGGCTTGCGGAGAGAGACGATAATGCATTATATACGTGGGTTAGCGGTACTGTTACTGCTCCTGCCTCACACGCACGAACACAGCCTACCTAGGGAGGCCCCTTAATGTGGCACCTGGGAGAACGTATTTTGCGCGTTATAGGCCTGGAAGTGCGGAGGTGGTAAGATCGATACCGCACCTCGCTCTAGCCTCTAGGCGCAAGCCATTGAACTGTTGTCCGGTCCTCTCGCCTCTATGGTACGTTCAGTCACAGAAGATTTAGGAATACAGAAGTGAAATAGCCGGCAGGACAGCGAACTCAGTCGCATACGTCAGCAAAATGGCTTTCCTGGCCAGCAACATGGCGGATAAGCCTACGGCCAATCAGCGTAATGCGGCTGCCCTGCTAACCGGTAGCCAGGCCAATTGGAAACCTGTTGTAACATGCAGGAGCCAAACAGACACGGGGCCTGTATGAACAAATTTGAGCAGCCAATAAGCGGCGAAGTTCGCTTGTATCAAAAGAGCCGCCACGTCATTTCACGTCTGTATTACTATTTAGTCTGTGGTTCAGTGGTGACCCTATCATTTTATGGCGTTTCATTAGTGACAAAGCTGTACTGCACACGCTTGTGACTTTTAAAAGATTCTGCGCCATGATTTTCATACTTTAAAAGGGCCGCAGAAAGACGCTTTTTTCACTACCTGGCCGCTAGAAAACACGCTTTAAGGGCGCCGCCTACCCACGCGTGAGAGGCTCAAAAGCGACGGAGCTGTAAGGTCGACCTTGAAGCGCGCATCAAATGCCGCGTCGCCTCTACGAGCCAAGCGCTGAACTAGCGTGCAAGGTTCCCGCTGAACTGTTTTTACTATGGGACTTTCAGCGACGACACTATCATTTTATCTTACGCGACGAAAGGGAAAGAGTCGCTCTACAGGTCTATAATATTCAGAATATCGTGAAAATTATTACTCTTACATAAAAATCAGCGTCAAAAGTCCCGATTAGGTCACGTTCACACTCAAAAAAATACTTGTTAGGAACGATAACAGTTAATGGCAAAATTATATACCTGTACTGAGATCCTTAAATGCTTTTCGTAGCCTAACCGCGTGGCAACATGTTGAATGGTTTTCGAATGAAATCAGGATTGTTAAAGGTCTGCGCGCCTCTTCACGATTCTAGTAGACGGCGCCCTTAAGGGCGTTCTAGTGGGGAAAATTCATAATATTATATTTGTATAAAATAGTGTTAGTTTTGTAGACATTACTTCAGAGAACATTAACATCTAACGGAAAAAAATTAGCTCG
>PNEQ01127999.1:72332-137270 GCA_003012365.1 Medauroidea extradentata
TCAAAACTACACATCACCGTCTACGGCTTGAAGCATATACAAACACATTATAAAATATTTTTGTGTTTAAAATAAATTTCTAAAAGTACCAAAAAAAATTTAAATTTTGAAATTTTTTATTTAACATAAACATTTTTTGTAACGGGTTTTAAATGCTACAGGCCATAGACAGTAACGCGTAGTTTTGATATGATTTTTTCCATTTCTTTATGTTAACTGGTTTTCAAGTTTTGTATGAAGTAAAAATACGCAAATTTTGACTTTGAAGTGCCATTACGGGAAAACTAGATGAGCAAAATTTTTTCCGTTAGAGGTATATGTACTCTCAAGTAATGTGTACAAAACTAACACTATTTCATACAAATATAAAATTATGTTTTTTCCCCACTTGAACAACCTTAAGGACTAGTGGTAAACCTGAAAGGGGTCTACACACGTGTAAAGTTCTTTGACTGCTATTCCTAAGCAGACATAACAGCTTAAGTACGCTAAGTAGTTCTGGAATAATCTTGTAGTTGCCAGACCTCTGCACACCCGCTCTCAGTGTGGGCATGCTGCTATCTTAAGAGATCGTGGTACATAATTTAACGCTGAAAGCATTAATCTATAATTGTAGGTTTTTTGAAGGCAATTTGCGAAAATTAAACAATGGCAAGCCTAGACAATAGTAATAGCCAACGTTTTAAACAAAATTGTTTCCAGTGTTACGAACTTCTGAGGCACAATCTCTGACGCCGGAACCTCGTACATTTAACTGCGGCGCAAGAGATCGGGCGTTACGAATTAGTAATTTTTTGTTAAATATTTACTCATAAAGTTGGCAAATACCATTATCTAGGATTGCCATTGAGTATTTTATCCATATTGGTTTCGAATACAGCGTAGAAATCAAATTATGTTTTCAGCTTTTATTTATCTACCACACACTCTTAAGAGATGACCAAAACCAAAATAGAATTATATGAAATCACAGTGTTAAAATGCATGTTAATAACACAACGCATAGTGTTACAGTTTTTTGTAGACACCTAGGAGAGAGGTGTAGATAAAATAAATCTTGTATAGTTATTCAGTAGATATAGTTGAAACATTTGTAGGGGAACGAAAAAAAAATATCATGACAGATATGAGGAGAATATTGCTACATGAGAGGGGCTGAGATTCATAACGATGTAAGTCACAATTATTTAGTAATGTCGTTTTTATTCATATTATTCATATTTTCGAAAATAATATTCTGTAACAAATATTTCACTCTGAACTGAATTTCTGAATTTCATTTTAGTATTGCAAGGCTGTGCTACATTTTGTACGTTAATACAAAAAACGGTTTATGAGGAAAATATTATAACTGACTTACACCACTATAAACTTCATGGAAAAAAATTCAGAAAAAAGTGTTGAGATGATGTTTTTGAGTGTTTTTTTTTTTTTTAACAATACAAGTACTTATTTGTTCATAGATATTGAACATAACGGTCCTACAGCAATGTGAGCATCAGTGAGATGAGTACAAGAGTCTACGATCACATGTATGTAAATGTCGCGCACCCATTTTTCTACTTTTTTTTCGAGATAATTATTTATTTAGGTCTAAATTAGAGGAAATATAAAAAAGCTGTTTGGCAGTTTTGTTTAAAATGGCCTCAGCTACGTCAGCCATTTTTTTTTCAAGTAAACGCTACGGTTTCAGCAAATGATGTAAGTAACGAATTTTTTGTTCATTGATTCCTTAATCAAACTCGTATAATTTCTGGTCTTGAAAGTTCGACAGGTACCGAGACAAATAGAAAAAATTAACACTTATGTACCTATCCTTGCTCTGCCAGGAGTAGGAGGAACCTTAAGATGGAGGTCCCACCTCGCGTGTGTAGTTTTCCATTTATGAACCATGACAATTGTCGACTTAAGTATATTTTGTTAAAGTCAATAATTAGGCAATATTATGGAAAGTCATGCTATGAAGAAAATAGGCTGCATATAACAAACAATTTGCAGCATTTCTACGAAACGATTTTCCGATATCTGCTCCCTTTCAAGATTTAAATAATAATACTTACTAAAATACAATAAATAGGGACCTGTGGCCTTAAGTATTAATGGGTAAGTTTTAACTATACACCTTTTAAGCTGATAGCTCTGCGTGTATACGGTCGTTGTAGGCGAGCGAAAAAGAACGAGCGCTCGCTGTGATCAGAGGACCGAGATCGTCGGAAATGTTGCTCGGTTATAATTAGGTCACCGCAGAGGGACTTTGAGAGGGGGTAGGGGTGATGGCAGGTGTGTGTGGGCCGTCACCTGACTGACGACACTTGGCGTCCCGCCCGTCGCTGACCGGGACACGACGTCTCGCAGTCATCCCCTTTCCTGATGACGTCATTTCCCCGCGACGATGACGTCGACTCCCTTCCCCTCCTCTCATAACCCTGCCTTCAACCCTCCTCCCTCTCTTTCTGCACACTCGCCCGCCTGTCCCCTTTGCGGGCGTTGGCCTGGCAGCTCTGAGACAGGTTACCTATCCATGACAAGTTTCTTCAAAGGCACGTCATGGGAAATTACTAACAACTGACACATTGCGAAAGTAAAGAAAAAAAGTTGACTTTACGAACCGAAAACGAACAAAACGAGAAGCCATTAACTTCAGAGCACAAGGTTAGCGTGTTATTCACATGTTTCATATTACACTCCACTATCAATCAGGCGTAAACCCAGCGTCTTGTTTTAATAAATAGTCCAGGAAAGATATGAGACAAAGGGGTCAGTTTATGGACAAATTGCAAGAAAAGGCATTTTTACATCAAAAATCGCTGAAAAATTCGTAGAACAGAATACCTTAAATCAACCGAAATCCACCTTCCAGTTTTCCGGTTTTTACTTTATTCCTGGAATGCAAAAGCTTCATTATTAAAAAATGGCGGTACTGACGCCCTTAATTCTTAATATCTTACCAGTTCATGAACTCCGGGGTGCGACTGTATGTCTGACCCTCCCATCTTATAAACTGAACCATTTCATTGGACGCACACCACTGAGAGTGAATGTCGCTTAGTCGCAGAATAACCTACAATAAAAAAAAGCAAGAAGTGCTGTCAAGCTGTTATCAACAAACTTATAACATACAAACAATACCTGAAATAAATGTAGTCAGTCTACATTACATTATTTTATTGTATTTTAAGTTTTTGAGCCATAGCATTTATTCAAATTGTATTATCAAAATAGTCTCTTCGACAGAGCATAGGATATAATTGGTAAACTACTTGACATAAGGAGTAATGGAAAACCCATAAGTTTGTCATGCAGAATCATTGCGAGATAATTCTTGGAAGTTAACCTGCAATTCTCTTGGAATGATTCTGTATGACAAATTAATGAAAGGTTCCATTGTTGTTTACATCAAGCAGATTATCAAGAATATATCCTATACTTTGTCGAAGAGAACATATTGATAATATAATTTGAATTAATGTTATGGCTCAAAAACTGATAATACAATAAAATTGTCTAACACTCCACGTTAAGGCTATATTCGTTTCCGGAATTGTATGTAAGTCTTATATTCCTGTATTTTTTTTTTTTTCGTTAATTTTTCTGCTACTTCACAATTTCGCTTGCATTGGGTCCCACTCATGAAAATGGTCTAACATATAAAACCCTTCAAAAACCACATTATCTTCCTTCTCAAGAATCAAAGATGAAAAGTGAATTTGGATTGACAACATACTGCCCAATATATCCAAAGGGATTATTCGCACACTTTTCGAAGCGACGCAATGTCAGTTCAGTGATAAATCGGCCAACTACTTTAATATTTACGAATTGTCTGGTATTTCCGGTTACAAGAGCCGCGTCTGGATGTGAAGATTGAATGATTTATTTATGAATGCGGTTTGGAATTTTGTCTTTTTTAGTGTCTATTCAGAGTATCTGATTACTCTGACAGTCAGTATGCTCCCGTTCACATACAAAATTTTAATTTGTACAGAAAAAAAACTGGCAACAATTTAAGTGGCTGTTGGTTTGTAAATTATGCTGTGATAACACGTAATGACAGTTTTTTAAACTGCAGCCAACATTAAACTTTATTTCAATTACAGTGTATAGCATCTATACAAAAAGTGAAACATTTTTTAAAGCCATTATTTCAGATATTGGTGATGGAAACTCACCGTGCTGAACAATTAAAATAAAATAACTTTCCAACATTTAAAATTGATTGCAAAGCAACCAGTGACACGCCAACACTTTTCTGTTATATTTTTACGTGAAACTCGCATCAATAATATTTGTCTGCTCCCCTAGACTTCCTGTGGCTGCTGTCGCCCCAGTCTCGGCTGGTTGTTCTCTCCAGATAGGAGACTTGTAAACATGCACAAGGAAGGGGGATGTAATGGACTTATTTTCTCAGCCGACTTACTGGCGCCTTCATCCCTACTATTGCAAGTCTCCCCAGCTGCGCTATTCTGACAGCTTTTATTGCCTGAAGCTCTCTGCACACACATATCCCGCACTTTTTGTATTCTGCTAAAAAAACACAGGGCTCCGCAATTAAATTTCTTCTTTCTTCTTATTTTATGTCTCGAGTTCCAATTACCTTTAATAACTTTTGTTTATATGCACAAATAGTTATGCTGAATTTCAATACTATATGCCTGAAATTATTAACACAATAGTTCATCTTAAATTTGTCAATACTTTGTACCCTTAATATGTAAATATACACTGACCCATATCTCTGAAACGGTTAGTCATATGTTAAAATGATAGTAATAAATTTTGTGGGAAATCTGACAACATTTAAGTCGTATGGAGAACTTTTTCTTTAAAAGCAAGATTTAAAAAAAATCACCAAAACCCATTTTTCCCCACAATCACAGGGAGTGCTGTCCCCCCTCCCCCTTCAACGGTATTGAGGTGCACCGCTCCTAAAATCATTCAGAGTGGTTCAATTACCAACTGTACCAAGTGGTTTGCTTTTATCACTAAGTGCAGTTAAGGTTAACTCTCTTAACTCCAGCACTATTACCTTCTTCTTCCTTTACTCAGCTTCCAGCTGGTTTTCTCAATTAAACTTATTTTTTCCCAAATTAGTGACATCCCGACTGTATTTTTAACCGCCGTTACCCGAATATCGAGTCGTAATTCATCGGAACCTTGTGCATACATTACATATTATGCTTGCGTAATTTTTGTTGTCATTTCATTCCGTAACTTGTCGGGAATTTGTTATTTCGTTACATTTTTCGAGTTTACATTAGAGTTGTGTTTTGTATATTCTTTCTTGAAGACTTCATCTTAATTGCACTATCTTGGAAGATTCCTACAGTGTATTCGTTTTGGTTACATTAACTTCACACGCATTATAATTAACACCGCAACACTCTGATACTAAACAAATTAGCTTTGGAGTTTTCATAGTTTATGATTATCTGCATTTGCAATGGTTCAGCCGAAGCCGTTAAGCTTCCATTACTTTTCTTGCATTTGGTAACAAATGATAGGTAACTTTACACTTTTTTGACTATTAATTTTGCTTGCAGTAAGTCTCATTTCTCTCATGTTTTAGTTTTGGTCCCTCAGTTTTTTTTCTCCCTCACATTCTCTTTTTCGTTCTATAAAGTAAATAAACGGTCAAAACACCTCTTAGGACAAAACTTAAGTCAATGGGTTGGTTCTGTGAGCGTCATTCGCAGTAGACACTTCTAACCTCTGATTGCTCGAGAGCTATATCTTTTTCCGTACGATCTCTGGTTCATGGTAACATATTACAGCTTCATTCTGACCTCAGCTATCATGGTAGCAATAGCGAATTAATGTAATAGTATTTATACAGACATGATCGAGGGGCTCGTGCAAACATATCTTGTACAGTATGACACCGAAATACGTGTATTTTTCTACATATTGTACTAGGTATCTATTACTAGACTAGCTGACATGATAACAGACGTTGTCCTGTTTTAACGATGACTATTGAAATCGAATTGTTATAATTAATATCGATGAATAAATCTCAAGGACAGTCGCTAAGTGTTTGTTTTCTTTTATGTTTGTTTTCTTGAAAATCCATGTTTTTCACATGACCAGTTATATGTCGCCTGTTCCCGTGTCGGAATACCAACAAAACTATATATATTATATATCATAAAGCATTAGAATAATAAACACACTTTTTTTTTATTAATTATAACAATTCGATTTCAATAGTCATCGTTAAGACAGGAAGCATGTAGACAACATTATGGAAAACAATGTTCGTATTTGTTTAGCATTTGACGAAATTATAGCATCCTCAAGGCGTAATGGCTCTAAACTAACCGTGATGTACACTAAGAAATTCAGTTTTCTTTATTTATTTTTTATCAATAAAATAACTTCGATCGGAGCATTTGTTTTAAACGATATTCAGATTTTTTACATCCTCTTTTTCAAATTTTTATATTGTCCAAAGCGCTAAGGTTAAATTAGAAATAATATTATATGGTTGTTAAATATTCTTAAATAAGTATTCTTACACTTTATTTTTTTTAAAATAAGAACCTTCTCCTGACAATAACAAACACAACAAAAAAAATTGTGAAATCGGTCCAGCCGTTCATGCGTGATGGCGTGACCAAAGGAAATAGGGATTCATTTATATATATAGAGATTTTGTTGTTCTAGGTCTAGCCAGTTTTTCTTTGAAGAGGATTACCTTGGTTTTTTTGTTGCTGGAAAAATAAATTTCACCCTAAAATCTACTTATTGATTCTGTCAATGATTACAGGTGACTTCGTTAATTCCAATTCTTGTGTTTCCTAATATTAGCGTTAGTTCGTAATCACCATACACCTATACTTTACACCCTGGAGGTAACTCCATCTCCAAGAATGCTTACAAATCTTTACAATTCCACGGTATTGGCCTTGGTACTTAACTCTGTGGTTATTCTATTCGTCAGTGCCATTTGTAACAATTCAACACTTTGATGAACACGTTATGACTCCATCACGACTAATTAAGATACGTTGCGTAGAAATTTTTTGAGCATATTTTAATTTTCGGTCGATACAGTTTAGTTGTAATATTTAATTCGTACCTACCCACGTAAGATTTTAAACTTTTTTACCATTTGGCAGAGAACCCAACATTTTTTTTTTTTTGCAAATTTGCACCTATTGGTAAGGACGAAAAAATTCCCAAGTTCAATCACCTACTGGTTAGAATCCGTTGCCCTATGCGCACTCAAAACCCGTCTGTTCGTTCATTGTCTGTTGTTCCAGTGAGCAACAGCTAATGGAAAAATTGTCGGGGCTTGAGTATACACAATAAAGTAGATTTTAGCTTTCAGGTCATTGAACTTCTAACTGTTTTCCTTTCCATATACCGGTAGGTGCAAAGAACATCATTTTACTGCACGTACAGGGTGGGGTAACATAACTTCCTTTTTTTACACGGCGAAAAAAACCATTATATGAACCAGAAAGTTTCCATTTTAATTTGCGCAATTTAGTTACATATCTAAAGTTTCGTTTTACATAGTTTTAAAAATCAAATCAGGTAGGTGACGCTCACCATTGTACGTACACTGTGTAAGCCGATTTCTGGCGTTTCTCATGACACTTACCAGCGTAGCAGTGGGTATGTTGGTAATTTATGCCCGGATATTGGTCATCAGTACGTGTAGGGTTCTAGAACGAATGGCGTAAACGCGGGATTTACAAATAACCCCACAAACAATCACATGGAGCCAAATCAGAGGAGCAGGCAGACTGGCCACTTCGAATCGCCCCTTATTGAGACTATGAGCTCCGGAGTGTGTTCCCTTAAGGGTGTTCAAGTGCGATAAAATCACAATTTTGTATTTTTATGAAATAGTGTTAGCTTTGTAGACGATACTTGTGAGTACATTTTACTCTTACGAAACAAGTTTTGCTCTCATAGCTTTCTTATAACGGAGTGTCAAAGTAAAAATTTGCTTGTTACGCTGCCATGCAAAAATAGTGAAAACCAATTGACCTACTTAAACAAAATAATTCACTGTGAACTTACATCTCGTGAGCTATACAATATAACTTTAAAAAACCCTCAACGTAATATTTTGAATTTTAAAAAATCACAAAAGTACAGGTAAAAAATTGCAAATTCAGCAATTTTATTAAACTGCAAAAGCAGTTTGCGGAATTTATTCAAATACTTTATTACGTAGCTCATAGTATGTTATTTCACCGTGAAATATTTCACGTAACTGGTTTTCACCAATTGCATAGCAGCAAAATATGCAACATTTGACTTTAACGCACCGTTATGAGAAAACTACGCCACCTAAATTAGTTCCGTAAGAGGAAACTGTGTTCACAAGTATCGTCTACAAAACTAACACTATTTCATATAAATATAAAATTGTGACTTCGTCGCACTTGAACACCCTTAAAGCAACCATCGATGCCCTTGAAGTGTGGGCCGTTGCTCAGTCTTGTTGCAATCAAACGTCCAATGTATCGAGTCGTCGGAAAAGTATATCTCGGCGGCAAACGCACGCCCCTTACTGTTCCAACGCATGGTGGCGACCTATCGCGGTGGGGAACAAAACTTTACACCCACACCTCTCGAATGAGATCATTCTTGCTCCGCTACGACATATACGGCCTGAATGGAGCACATTTCAAAAAAGGAAGTTATGTTGCCCCATCCTTTATAATAACATTTATGTCGTTGCACCAGTAAATTTTTACTACCGAGTTTAACGGTTTTACGGGGCAGCGCCTTGGTTTACAAGACGACATTCTCCTGTGAATGCCAAACCTATCGCTGCGAAGAGAAGCTGTTTTATAAAAATAAGTGAGGAGAGTGCTTTAATCGGCTCGCAACAACCCGTGCAGTGGGCAGGAGTGAAAGAGATCTCTGTGAGTTTGAGAGGGCTGCTCTGTTATGAATCAGTTTATTTCTGGGCCTGGCAGCGATGTTCGTGTCCTCTCCGAGCATAAAGTGGCACACATTGCGTCGAAGAACTCTGTGGCACGCGCCCATGTCGAAACTGCAGCATAGTATGACCTACTCTCATCGACACGTCATAACTTGCGTAACAACACTGAATATGTATAGAAGTATAGAAGTCGTAGTTAGCCTAGACAGTTCCACGACTGAAAATTACAGATAAGGTGAGGTAAGAGGGTGAGTGAAGAGAATTTTGGTCACCGCTTAACATTGAGGTCTTTAGCGCAGGTGACATGATATGAGTATGGAGCAGCGCCGGAATGAATGGGCGGGGGAAACGGTAGGTCCCCGAGAAAACCCGCCGACCAGCGAATTACTTCCTAACTTCGGACATGTACAAGCATTTCTAACAATCTCTATTTATGGCAGAAAAAATATATGTATGCGTGTTTTTAATTTTTTTTTGTAACGTATGCCTTCTTATGCCATTCGTTCGATTGCGATTAAATTTTGGTGGGTTGTGCGAGCACCCGCAAAGGTTTCTGACATAAATTATTACATATATTTTTTAAAACTAGACCCACATGCGAAAATCCGGAAACCGACCCCGCAGGGAAAAAGCCCGGATCGCCTAGATGGGAAGCGAGAGGTCTGACCTCTCGAACACCTAGGTCGTTATAGACGGCGACACACAACTAGGTACAATGTCAGGGGCTGGGAGAGGTGTCAGTCGAAGCCTGTGTTAAAGGAATCAATTCCAGCATTCGCTTGGACCGGCTTTGCAAATATGGAAAATGGAAAACCAAAAATCTGGATGTTCAGTGCCGGGACTCGAACTGTGGTCTTTCCAAATCCGAGTCCAACGTTTTGCCAGTAAAAAAAATAAAGACGTAGGGGTACAGGTTCTTCAGTGATTGGATAGAAAAGTTGTTGCAGGACTACGTTGTAACAAACACAGCAGTGACGTGAGAATAGTGTTTTATATATGTACATCCTTAAAAATATTTGTGGGTCATGTGAAGTTTCAACAAGCATCGGTATTTCCGCCTTGATATTAAAGGCGACAGGTCTTTCTTCGAATATATATTTAACTAAATTTGACGCAAACTATATATGCAGTACAAGTTGTTTGCGTTAAGGAACATGATGAGAGCGACTTGCATTTACTGTGTCGGAAACCATAATTTAGTCTCTCACTTTAACGACAGCAGTGCAACATTCTAAAAGCTTTCTTTGTGTTTTATACTAACTAGTGCCAATGATACATTTAGATAACTATTACTGTCCTCGCAAAATCATTTTAGGCCATGTTTCGTCGGTTTTACATTTTTTAGTTATGACGTATGTAGCTATAGTTTGCCCATGTTTTTTTAGTCTTAACTTTCTCTTACATTCACGGCGATGGCTGGAGAGGGAATAAGGGAATGGGAGTAAAACCGATTTATCTTAGCAAATGGAATGAATAATGAGTGAGGTGGGATAGATGAGGCTGGGAACACTGAATAATGGTGGCGAGAGAGAATACAGAACCATTCGGCCGCGCAAACACGGCAGAGTTCGCCCACACTTTGCCACGTGGGTAACCCTGCTAGGAAAACTCACGTATACAGCAAAGTTTTGGAGTAAACTCAGGAGTTCAGACTCAGGACTACCTCATGAACATGTATTAGACCCAACTCTAGAAAAGCTTGTTCTATAATAAAGTTATATAGAAAAATCCTGCTACAGGTTTGCATTTCACCATCTTCTTAACGTAAAACACAGAAAACTGTTTTGTATAGGCTATTCATCGTAAATATAACTATTTCAAAGACCATCTTGAATAAGAACACTTATTTTTTTTCTTAGACGTAAACTTATAAGTACGATAAAATCTACACAATTTTGTTGTTACTAACACTGTTTGACGTACGCTGTTGGTTACTAAGGTAAGAGTATTCTAATGATCAGAGATAGCGGAGGATAGTTCAAATTTGAGGAAATATATCTTATATTAGTAAAAGTATTATTATTTGTTCAATAGTTACAATTTCAGGTTACAAGGGAAACACATTACAGATAATTTAGCTGGAGGGAGAGATCGGTTAGTTAATAAAGTACTATAAAAACGTTACGGTATGTGAGCTACATGTTTTTTTAATTCATTTTCAGGCCGTTCTTAAACTGATATCATTTGTCGCCATATGTTTCTGTAGTTCGGGCACCGCGGACTGGCCCACTGACGATCACAGACAGACACGCAGACCTTCAATAAGACGTAGTACTTCTCCATATTTACTTCTTCGTGTCCCGATTCAGGGTGCTTGTAGTGGGGGTTCTATTGTCGGAAATCGAGAACCGTTGTTTGAGGTTCCCAGCCTCGCTTCAACACTAGGTATTAGCGGGTGTTCATCGTGGGCTGCTTCGCTCACCAAGTTGACTCTTACAGTACGATCATATCATTACATTAACAAGTGGCATAGCATAAATATAAAACTAGCAGGAAGAAAAAATATATAGCTTCACAAGTGCCAACATTCCTTTCCGGAATTTTCTGTGTGGTGTACGTTTGTTGGTAACAGCTAATGCTGGTTTTCCTATATTTGCAGTTTTTTCTACAACACGGCAGCGTTCGCTTGCAAAAGCTTATCACCAAAAAACTGTTTAGTTCGCTCACATTTTGTTGATCAGCCTATACATGAAATATTATCATGGTTAGCATGAGAAATAATACACTACACACGTTGATACGTAATAAAAATAATTCTGGAAGTTTTTGGTTAAAATTTGAAAGGGGAGATGAAAAAATAATTTTACGCAGTGAGCTAGGAGCTAATATGCCGAAATGATCAGGTGTTAAGGGGTATTGATCCCTACCACCTTTGATTTATCTGTTTCTTCTCAATAACGTCTGTTCCAGTTGATGTATCAAAATTTATGTCACAACAAGGCATAGATACAAACTTAATCGATTTTCAGGAACTGCTGGAACCGTAATATATTCATTATTTTGCAATGGGAAACAGCTGAAAAGGAAAAATTGATTTGTTCACGGGAGCGACTACAGAGGCCGCAACATTAACAGAAACAATGCCATATGGATTCCAAAAAGTGAATGAAACAATAAACAATGCCTTGTTAGCGTGAAAAAAGTAAAACAATGTGTCTATTCCCTGATTTATAAGAAAAGCTATAAAACCGATCTGACAGGGATGAATCCCCCTTAAGTACCTGCCTTGCAATGCTCCACGATTACGGGTGAGGTGGGGATGATGGTATAAGACTCTGAAACTAAAACTTACCTCCGAACATACAGTACAGAAGTGTACACCGTGAGTTGATAATTTTATATATACAGGAGACGCTGCAAAATTGCACGAATATATTTTTGGGGAGAAATCCTCAAATCCAGAGGAACAAAATATGTTCTGTGAACATAGGCCCTAAAACACATCGTAAAGTCCACTACACACGGTGTATTACAGGTTTCAATACCTACAGTGCATGGCGCGGGATGAATAATGTTACTGAGTGCGATATGCTACATCGGACAATGCCTACCGTCCAATTAAATACGAATCGTCTGCCAATAACATCTGCAGTCAGGGCCGGTTTTCAAAGTTTAGCCCCCCTAGGCACATTTTTGTGGCACCCCCTCCTCCCAGGGGAAAAAGTAATATTGTTGTCTGAGTCGAAAACCCTGTCGTCGGTGAACTCTGTGTTCGGCGACAAATATTAGTAGCTTAACTGACACTTTTCCTAGAATGTCAATTGCTTTCAATGAACTTGTACACATTAATGACAACGTAACTTAAGATTAATACAACACTGTACCAAAACACAATAAATACAAAGCACTATAACACAGAATCAAATAATGCTTCAACGTTAAAATAATGCAATATATTGTCTTTACTTTAAGGGCCTGTTCCTTAGTTTTTTTTTTTTTTTTCAGAATGGTGCCAATAACTTAAATATTTTTTACCAAAAGTTTTGAATACATTTGTGACAATGTGCAGTCTCACGATGCACAATACCGTGGAAGCGTTTTAAAAATAACGTACCATTCGTCAGCAATAAAAAAAAAATATTTTGGTTCATTTTGGCTTATTTTCACGACAAAAATCGTGGTACTTTGGGTGAGGAAATCTAAAAAACCGTTCAGTACATTGCTACAGAAATTTTCTGTTACAAATTATGACATATTAGTGTCAAAACTGTGGAACAAAGTTTTTATGAGTATTAGGTAGCAATAAAAAAAGTATTTTCGAAATCACTGCAAGGGCCGTATCCATAGACCTCTTTCGAATGAGAACCAACTGCTCACCAATGCTTTCTCTATGGGGATAGCAGTTGCTTGTCATTCGAAAGAGGTTTATAATATCGGCCCTAAGGAACAAGCCCTCGTGGAGACCACGACTCAGTATCTTAACAAAGCTGTTCAATTGTCTCTGTTCTTGCAATGGCGTTCTGCCACTTGCTTTCAATTAAATTGTATAACATATGGTTAACACAATAACAAAAATTAAATGAACATTATCATATTACCAAACTAACAAATTTTAACAATGCATTGTAAACAAAATATCATTTAAAAGCGTTTAAGTCTTTCTTTCATTGTTGCGAAATCATCAATCAGATCTTTGTACTCAAATCCCTCGCCATTTAAAATATCTGCCTCAATGTGAAGGATTGCGAGGAAGTTCAACTTTTGAACTTTTGTTCTTTTATTGTAGACAGAAGCTATGATTTGACTATATTCAAAGCAGAAAATGATCTCTCAGCGGAGTAATTACTAACAGCTGTGCAGAGGTACAACCTTAGAGCAATACCTACATTTGGAAATGTTTACTGCAATTTTTCTTGTCTGAGGAACTTGTCCATACTTAAGGGAGTGTCTATAATTTTGGAGCACTTAATCAGATTTGAAAAATTAATGCACTCGTTGGCAAAAGATGGTTTCAAATCAATTTCATACAACGCTTAAAGTTTTGCTGCACGCTCAGAAATTTCGGATGGAGACAAGCTTGACAGATTGGAGAAAACTGAAAAAGTACTTGCAACTACGCAGTATGCTTCCTTTCTCCTTAGCAGCACAGTTTTAAGCCGATCAATGATTACAATAATGTTTTCACCCGAAACTTTTCTCTCCCTGTAAGAATAACCTCTTCTCCTACTCCTCCCCTGTCTTCATATAGACGAAGTTTTCTTTTTTTAAGACACTTTATAGACGTTTCGTAGTCATACTCACATCGCTCAATCGCTTTTTTTTTTTTTTTCATAATGACCAAATATTTAATGACAGGATCCCATATATTTAACAAGTGAGTCATACAACCTATTTACTTTATCAATGTACGTTTCAACACTTTGAAGAGGTTCACTGACTTTATGAAACCTTTCTAAAATATCCGTCCAAATTTCCAACATCAGTGCAGTTTCCAGTCTGTACAAAGAATTCAAAATTCCCCATTATTCATTTACTACTAAAAGTTTTTCGCTGGTGTCACTCTAGTAAAACTGAAGAGCGTTGATTACACTATTCCAGATTTCACTAAGGCACATGCAGGCCTCTTCACGTTCATACCACATTGTTTCAGACAAACACTTTATTGTTTTGCTTTCGAGCTGCTGGCACTGCGTTATCTTCTCCCACCGTTTTGAAGGTCCTGTGAAGAAATTATACACAATATGCACTAAGTTGAAAAACGAGCATGCTTCCTGACAGCAACTTGCAGCATATGTAATTACTATGTTTAGAGAATGTGCAGCTCAAGGGATACAAAGTTATTTTGAATTAATTTCCTTTATACAAGCTTGTAAGCCAGACATATTACTGGCGTTGTCATGTGGTTGTCCTTGGTAATCTTGTGTATAAATTCAGTGCGATTCTAAAACCCTCATGACAGTGTTAGCCAAATTCTCTGATTTGTGTCCGGGATTAGGAAAAATACAGCAAGAAGGGCTCAACTGGTAATCGATTTTCATCGACATACCTTATCACAAATGATAATTGGTCAGTATGAGAAACATCTGGTGTTGATGCCACTAATATTGAGAAATAAAAGGCTCGCTTTATATCAGTAATGATGATTTTCTTCACTTTAGCAGCAAGTAAATCGATCACTTCATCACTCAATGTGTTCTGCCAGAAATGAGTGAGTTCAGCTATCGTCTCTAGACACATCATGTACTCGCTATTATGCAGAGAACCAAATTTTTCGTCTTCACCCCGAAAGGCGCGTCCTCGGCTTGCTAACTTTTCCACTACTGCAAACACTCTCGTATGAACGTTTCTCGAGTACTTTGTTTCGACTTCCACGTAAGAGTCATAATGAAATGACTTTGTTCCGAGACGTTTTTTTTTTCGTGTTAATAAAGCTAACTCGTAGTTCTAATTATCTTGAGAGTTTGACATGAGCGGATAAAATACTTCAAATATTTTCCCAGTCAGATACATCTTCATTGGCAAGTTTAGAACATGTAGTAGACTTTGTTCCAAAAAGCTTACACGAAGCACAAAAAACTGATCGTGTACTTCTAGAATAAACTAAATAGTCCATTAAAGCTGACTCACCATTAGCCAGTTGTCGGTAAAAAAACACTTGTTAAACTTTTTCCTTTTTGAATTAGAAAAGTCACAGTTATTGTTTTGTTTTATTCCACGTCGTAAAATAATGACAATTGTTGCGTCATTAAGAACCCATTCAATAGGATCATCACCTACTTGCACACAACATGAAACATTTAGACTATCCAATTGTTCACTTGTTTCATAGTCATTTGTTTTGATTTCAGCACAAATATTCACAGAATTTTCGCTCTAGTACCTGAACCAGAGTTTCTAACTATATCATCAAACTCAACTGTGAAATTTCCATTGTAAGATTTACAAGCTATATGAACAATCTCCTGGCATTGGTTTTAATTTTCACTAATATCTTTGTCTTTCCTAATAAATAAACTATCAAATTTTTTCACATGTGTTAAAAGATTATTCCTTGCAGATGAGCACATTAGTTTGAAACATTTGCCTGCAATATTACGAGTTTCCAACTGTAAAATAACTGCGTTTACGACCAACGAGCCACGGACGTTCGCTAGTCACTAGAGGTCTCGCCACAAAACAAACAATACACAACGGAACGACTGCCAACCTACCGTAATAGATATCTCTTAACCGCAGAACGTAAAATTCCCAGATATTGTAGGCTATTAAAAGCCTTAAAATTATACTTGTCAGTGTTTACATTTTACTGATATTATAAACTAGTCTTTTAGTAACCTCCTAATAAAGGTTATTCGCGGTAAAGTGAACACTTTTGAAACCAACCTTTGAAAAATGTCATTCTGATTGCGGTCTCTTGTGAAGGGGAGGGGGTTTTGTTTGTGTACTCTCACCCACTTTAGCTGGACTTTCAGAAGTGTTTTATTGACTGCGAACAAACTGTAACAAGTTTGTTGTTGAATTATAAAATTGGTATCTCGAATGTGCCGCCCCTAGGCACGTGCCTATAGCGGGCCTAGTTACAAAGCCGTCACTGTCTGCAGTGGCATTTCACAGCAACAAGATATGCAATATTGCATCGTGTGCTATGAATTATAGTGCGTGAATGGTGCATTCTGGACCTACGTCCATGTGATATTTTTTGTTCTTCTAAATGTGATAGTTGTCCCTTTAAAATACTGACATGCAATTTTACGTGGGCTATGCGTATGTACCTGATAAACTCTATCTATACGTTCAATCACTACCAAAATTAACATCTGAGACCACTTTAGCGTGTATTTGCTTTGTGGAAGACTGGAGATGTGCTCATTTTACTGGCATTATCAATGTATAGACAGTTCACGATAAAGTGAGCACTGCATAAAGTTTTCTTTCAACATTTTTGTAGCCGTCTTTACAATTTTTAATATGAAAACTTCCACGTGACTAAAAACAAGTGCAAACATTTCAACACGCCCAAAAGTTAACATCTATTCGGCCAATTAAATATGTTTTAATTAATTACAAGTTCTACTGAGGATTCAGTTTATAGTGAACAGCCTGTAGCATAATTTGTTATCAAGTTTGGGAGATGTCATGTTCTCTGTTGTGAAAATCGTACATTGTATGTCTGCATGTGTGCGGTGTATCCGCAGGCGATCCATGGGGAAGAAGAACGAACTCTTGTATGCGGATAAACATTCAGACAAACTATGTCGTTGTAATGAGTGTTTATGCTGTGAGTATTTGGTTTATCGCGTGGTGGACGGTAACATTCTCGACAGACGGATACGACACTGGCATGGACGTGTGTAAAGAAGAAGGCTAGTACACTTTGCCGCAGGCATAACTGGCTGTCAAGAATAAAATCGCTTGCTGCTAGACTTCGGTCAGCCAACTACTGAATGGCATGTTCATGATTTTTTAGGGAGTTGGAGCCTGAAAAAATGTTTGAACTGCAGAGAATAACTGAAGACTTGTTAGAAACGAATAACTTTATACTGGGCTTTGTTAACCAGTGGCGGCGGAAGGTATTCTTGTAAGGGGGAGGAGAGTAAAGACTCGATGACAGATGTTTATTTACGAACTTTTTCCCCTAAAACTACTTATAAAAGCGGGGGCCGGGTGTCCTCCCCCGGGAAATTTGGATTTTAGTGTTCAAATTTGTGCTAATTAAGTGGTTTTCTAGTCTTAATATTGAATGTACACCTGGCAGAAATTGTAACATTTTTTAATATTAAAACTTAGGGTCGGTTAAAATGCCTAAACTGTCCCTCCCCTATGTTTAAGGGTGGTCAGTGTCACCCTGCCCCCCCTCTCCACCGCCTATACTGTTGCGACGTCTTGCTAAAACTGTACTGACTAATACTTTCGCATTGTGAAAAATGTTTTTATGTATTATATTAAACATCAAATTAGAATTAAATTTAATTAGTTGGCTTGTAAGGTACCTTGGGAGAAGATGCCAATCGTAGAGGTTTTTTACGTTTAGTTGATTATTATTTCAACTGGTTTTAAAACCACTTGTAGCTCATTACTTACTAACACAAATGTCCAACGAAAATTATACCCTAACGTAATACATTTTACACAATAAATTCTAACATTTTGGCTTTAAAATTCCTTAGGCGTTGCATCTTCCCCCGAGTTACCTTGCTCATATTTGCAAAATCTTTACGACTACTTAACTGTAAATTCTTACGTGAGCGGCGCGATTTCATGATCAGCACAAGAAAATAAATTGTACGATAAAGTAAGAATATGTTATATATAAATGGAGAAATTTGCAGCGACGGAGATGTTGATTTTGGAGCCATGTTTCGAAAGAGTAAGATGTAACTGTATTTTAAACTTTAGATTATGTGTATCCAGGTAAAGTGGCAATTCATTTACCAAATGGACGAAAACACTTTTCCGCGTGGTGCAGAAGCAAATGCGTGGAAGTGCAGAGTACTTCGCCGTAGTACTTACAACTGTGCAATTAACGGCAGAACGTTTATGGAAACGGAACAATTACTGCAGCTGTATCGCCTACAATGACAACAATTTGTAGGTTTCCGAAAACGGTGTACGGTTGAACTAACAACCATGACCTAGCTGCTATCATTCGAGGCTAATTTCATAATTCTACAATAGCCACTGAATCACGCGCCGAGTAAAGAAAACTGCATGATACATACACAGGAGTTGCGTGCAAACATCTAGGCTGAACATTCATTGAACTGTATTTCTGTTAGGTAGCTCACCGCCAGTTCCGGCCAAAACTAGTGACATAAACACAGGATAAACAAGGGCATCTCAGAAGCGAACTAGAATGTCAGCTCCTTTGATGTCAGCGAACTCGGTTGCTGACTGGCTAATATTGTCCGCCATGTTGTAACCGCGTTTTGGTGTAAACATTACATATACGGTAATGCATTTTCTCTAACTATTAAATAAAGTTTTTGCGTGTTTAAAATACCGTAAACCGGGGTTACTTTGACTTTATAGAGTAACTTTGACCACTCAAAATTTTGGTTTTTATGTCGTTTAGTGACGAAAATTTCAAACATTAACTATAAGAATGAAAGAAAATTTTTAAAATTCTCGGCTCAGATTTTCTGTTTAGTTACCAGAAAACCCAAAATCTAATATTTTGAGTGGTCAAAGTAACCCCGAAAACTTATTTACGGTACAGTCGCAACAGTTCTAATTTTATTTTATATAGGTGGTAATACTTACACATTGTAATACACTAATTTGCGAGTGATATGTAAAAAAACTGAGACATTTATTTCGTTGCAGCCTGTCTAACCTAAAAGACGCAATATTAAAACAAATACTTAAAAAAAACATAGCTTACTGAATCCAACTGAAATTACAAAAATACTTTTATTCTTAACTTCCTCAAAACAATTAAATGCTGAACTATAGACTGTCTCGCAAGGCTTATTTTTTAATCTGTATTTGAAGAAAAAGAGATTTAAAACATTTGTAAATGCTTGTAACTAACATTTTAAACATGTCTTCTAACTCAAACGAAAATAAAAAATGCTACACAAAGCCATCACAACCCCGCAATATTATACAAAAACACACATTCACGAGGCACTCACAAGCCGTAAAAACGCTATTAGAACATGGCGCCCGACATAAACAATCAGACGGCCGAGTTCGCGAATAGTCTATGAAGTTCACTTCTGATACCCTTGTTTATCCCGTGACATAAATAACAAAGCTGCAGACAGATATACACTAGAATATTATTGGCCTCTGCATTCCCCAAACTTCATAAAGCTCGATTTACTACTTCCAGAAAATCTTAACATAATGATGTTCGAAACACGTAACTCAGATCTCTGATTACCTAATCTCATTGGT
Organism: Medauroidea extradentata; assembly: GCA_003012365.1. Lineage (NCBI taxonomy): Eukaryota > Metazoa > Arthropoda > Insecta > Phasmatodea > Phasmatidae > Medauroidea > Medauroidea extradentata. Next base: position 92,077 of record PNEQ01127999.1, read on the forward strand.
CCCTTTTCAGAACATCTTGTATCTTTGAGTGAGCTAGGCATGTTGTAATCAACCATTTAAACTTGTGTAACAACGTCACGTTCGCCATTGTTATCAGTAGTGAACTTTTACTATGCCTCTCTTCATACAGAAGTGCTGTAACTATTGCATCCAAATATGAAGTTACGTCACTGCTTCGTCCAAGAAAATTCTGTGCGGGTATTCCAAACATTGCAGAAACTACAATCCTTTCTTTACAGACTGTGAAATTATTTATGGTGCTTGTCTGACTAGCCAATGTTTGTTAGCAGACATACAGTAGAAGACAGTCCTTTTCTGTGTGCTGGACAAACTACATTGGTAGGCGAATCACTTTTCTTATCGTCAACTACAATATGGCCCAGTACATGTTTACGTAAAACATCTGTAACTTTATTTATGTATCCAGTTTAATGAGTCAGAACAAAATACAATAAACTAACATTAATTCATCATCACACGATAAGTTTCACGAAAAAATTACAGCCAAAACTGCAATCTTATGGAACACAAGGGCGGACTTTCTATTCACGAAACAGTGTTGCCAAGTTTCTGTAATTTGTGTAATTATTTTATCCGAGTTTTATAATATAATGTAAACCTAAATCAATGTGTATTCAGATACAAATTTTTTTACACAGTTTTATTTAGAAAACATCGTGCACACGTGAATTTTATTTTTAACTTAAAGGTTTTTTCCGTTCGTAGTGTTTGTTGACAAACATAACCCAATAATCATAATTATTATAATTATTATTTGTGACAATCTTAATGATATGTAGATAAACAGCAGAAGACAGCAGCAGAAAATTATTTTCTTTGTCTTCATTGTTATCTGCAACTTTAACGCTTTTCAGGATGATATCTATCCTACAAGAAGCATTTGCACTAGCATTGCGAGAAGGCGGAACCGCGGGCGCCTGCCGAACACGAGGTCAGCAAACCCGCATGACATTCAAGTCTTGCTAATTGCCTGATGCCCCGGGAGGAGAAGGGGCTGGGGTAAGAGAACTCCCGCTCGTCTGCTTGTTAAATTTCTCTATTCCCTGGTGCACCAGCTCTCGTCTGCAGCATCTGCGGACGTGGGAGGCGAGCAAACTGTGGAGGGGCAGTAGAACAAGCAAGACCGACAAACAGTAAAAAAGACAAACTCCGGAACAGAAGTTAGCAGAGCTTCATCTATAATCAGACTGGCCGGAAAATTGCACTAAAATTGCGTGAAATGTGGATAACTACTCAGTAACATCTTGGATTCACATTACCCATAGAACATCCGGCTGACATCCTTTATTCACGTTCATGTTTTTTTTTTTTTTCGAATCAAACGTTTTCATCTTTAATTTACATAAAGTTTAAAATCTCGTATACTCATTTGAGCATTCGAATTCTAGGTATAGTCTATGACCACGCCTTTGTAGCAAGTTGTTGTGATTTTTCATTTTGTTTAAGAAACTACTAAACGTGCGTTACATTTCAAAATCAACGGAAAGAACACGCACTTCAAACGGTGTCGCGATAGTAATAAAAATTCAGTACTCCTATACGAACTTGATTTCAGAGCCCATCGAAACGCCAGAAAATCGGCTTTTTTTTTTTTCGCAGACTGCCGTATGCGAAAAGATTTTAACTGGATTAGAATCACACATATATAGAATCATGAATCTGACTTTAAGCCATACTTCGCACAATATAATGAAATGGTCACCGTTTGAACCCAGTAAGGAAAGATAATAGTGTAATAGAAAATAATTGCACATCAGATGAGTGGCTAGCGCGTAGAGGCGACATTATATTACGTACCCCGTTCAGTGGCACACTTACTGTTTCATGGACTTAGTGCACCACGCACGCAAACGTAGCTTACCAAAGGAATAACGAGTGCGTGATAGATAAATAATTGCTGAAAACGTCGATTGATTTCTACGCTTTCATCGAAGCCAATACGGATAAAATACTCAATGACAATCCTAGATAATGGTATTTGCCAACTTTATGAGTAAATATTTATCCAGAATTACTAATTCGTTACGCGTGAACTCTTGCGACGCAGTTAAATGCACGAGGTTCCGGCGTCAGAGATTGTGCCTCAGAAGTTCGTAACACTGGAAACAATTTTGTTTAAAACGTTGGCTAAAACTAGTGTCTAGTATTGCAATTGTTTACTTTTCGCAAATTTGCTTCAAGAAACCTACATATATAGATTAATGCTTTTAGCGTTGAATTATGTACCACGTCCTCTTAAGGTGGGATGCTTACCTGCCATTTTGAAATAATGAAACTTCAGCATAAGTTTTGGCCTACAAATCTCATCTTTTGTTGCAGGCGTTAATAATACAGATGGCGTAGCTCCATAGATTGCGTACAGTTGGCATTGCTTGACTACAATTACTTATACTTTATCTATGGTTATCTGGAGGGAAATATTACTCGCACCATCTAGACAAGGCAAAATCGATTAGGAAGTAGATAAGATGTAACCATTTAAAACGCTGTAAAATCATGACAGTGAGTTTTCAGTCTTGAGGCTGGTTTGAACCTCATAGTGATACGCCTAAGTCGCAACTAGGCGAGATGACAATGTGGTTGTCCAGCATTGCCTTCCAAGGATGAGGATGAGGGGACAACACAACGCACAGTCCTAAACCCGGGGAGGTAAATATATATTTTCGTGTTCAGGTTGGGAATCGAACCCAGGACCCTTGGCACACTGACCAGGAGCTATAACCACTTAACCAAACGTACGAACATATATCACATGTCAGGCGAACAATTTAGATAAATCAATGCATGGGACTTACAGCAGAAAATTAAAAATTCCTCTCTCACCAACACTAGTAACCATTCACCATCAACTTCTCTCTACATCCCGATACTTATAAATCCACTCGTCTCACATCTTTCCCTAAAGGTGGACTCACATTTTACATAATGACAGTAAGCATAGAAAACATAGGTCGTACGCAAATATCTTTCAGCATATCGATTCACAGCTGCTCAAAATCTGTCGTGTGATAATATGCACCGACTTAAATCATAATATTTCATTTGTTGTGGAAAGGCATAGGACAGCAACCAATCAGAGCAAAGGATTTACTGAATGTCTGCCATGTTGGTTTAACCTTTAAAATACACGACAGTAAAACAAAACGTTATTAAGACGCTTTAATACCGAACACTATTGTTCTGTGTTGTAAATAATGTTTTGACACTGTGCAGTGCGTTGCGGGTTTGTTCCTATATTTCCTACTATCTCCAAATACGAATTCCAATTCACGTACGTTCAAATTGCATTCGGATGTATTCAATATATCAACGAGTATTTCAGATTCATCGAAAAAAAATGTCGTCTAAACACTGCAGTAAGAATTTAATTGTGAATTAATTTAGCACAAGTTTTCTTGTCGTGCACTTGTGTTTTTTGATTGCGAACCAACCTTAAGTTACTACATCGTTATCGACACACCAAGCGACGGTAAATGCTAGGTTCCACGCCAATGCCGGATACAGGTCGGTATAACCGTTTAACGGCAAATACTTTTTACTTCGTCCTGAGTGGGTGGATGACAAGATTTTCGTTAGTGCTTAAGGCTACGGGCTAATTTGTATGATTTTTTTTGCTAGTACTAGTTTTTAAATCCTTAATATCAGCAGACGTAGCAATATCTTTGCCCGTGTGTGCTGAAAACTTTTTTTTTTTTACCTTTGGTCTAATTTTCTTCAAACAAAAAAAGACATAATATTCTGACTAATAATTGACCAAGAGTAATTTTATTCAAGTTAATAATAAACCAAAATTAACTAAATATTTTTCTGTGCAGAGGGAACGGTAGATCTGCGAGAAAATCTGTAGAAAAACTACTGAAAATTAAAAATGTTTGTATTTTATGTTTAAAGACATGCAAAATTAATAATTTTACGGTTCCCTGCTAAAGAAAATAATATGAACAGCAATAATTATTTTAAAAAAATAAGTTACATGAGAGAACAATTTTTTTTGTATATAAAAACGCATTTGATAGTATAATTTTAGCCCTTTTAACAATTTTAATAAGTCATAATATTTTCTTAAGAAATTTGGTGCTTTTATTTGCACTGCAAATTATTTCGTGTCTGTGGTAAAGATACTTTTTTTTTTACTATTTCTAAGTGCAGAAAATAATAACATTGTGACTCTTTCTCATGCACGTAAGCTTGAAATCTAAAAAATTTTAAGTCTCGGAAAATTTCAGTTAGCTAAACGTTAATAGGTTGAGCAGCTATTCGTAGAGTTTAAAACAAATACAATAAATATGTTGTCTCTTATAGCCGAGAAAGTGTGCAACTTAGAAGCTGAAGTTATGGATCAGTGTTAAAGGAACTACTCTACAATTTTATACAATCTTTCAAACAAACATTATTTTACGCGGAATTCCCTAAGGAATACCGACATATTTTTAAATCTTGCTATCTTGTATATTTAACACCCTACCTAATACCATTGATGAAAGTTAAATTTATTTCCAATCATCCCTCCCTGTGGCATAACCAGTGAACTAAAACAACGTCAAAGTTTGTCACACTGAGAAGAAAGATTTGCTAACAAGCTTTTCACAGCAAAGATTTTTTTGTAAAGGGTGGAGGGGGGGGGCTTGGTCTTAGTAATTAATTAGCGCGTAGAACAGGGTAACTCACTGTATGACCGGTTAAAACAAAATTTTTCGTAATTTTCGTGAAGTTGATTTTAAATAGTTCCCAGTGAAATTATCCATAATAACGATGGGAAGATGGGTGAGTTTCTGTGGGGAAATCCTGGACGAGTTTCGGTTTACTGGGCTTAAATGTGTTACTTGTTAAATAACTGATGTAATCCTAACTTCTCCATCAATACTAGATAGAAGTTTTGTGATTTTTGAAATAATTAAAATCTCTCTGCTCCGGCACATTGAAGCAAGTTATATTGTGATGCTTCAAAATTTGCGAAAGCATAAATTTTTCCAAATAAAATTGTCAATGTAGTCTCAACATTTTATAAAGTTGTAATCTGTAAGGAGGATAAAGCATTGCAAAAATATTCCAATAAAAAGTAAAAAATTAAATGCTACCGTGTATCGTCTTTTCTACTTCGATGTCAGTACACGTCTTTAGAATTAAAATATTTGTTGCTCGTGTAAAGTTAGTTAGTACATTAAATATTACAGTTAGTCACTTCCAAGTTAACGCGTGACAGTTTAACTCAGGTTATTTCTTACTATTCTTTCAAAACCAAACATGTTATGTTGATTGTTACGATTTTTTTAATGAAACAAATATTAAATATTTAGAAGATGTAATGCAACTTGGGGGAAGATGCGTGACTTAAAGGGAGAATTCACGCAAAAATTTAACGGTTTTAGTAATTTTTTATGTTTGTACGAGATACGGTTTGTCTTGTAGACAAACCTTGCGACTACTTTATACAGCAATGAAGATTTTCTAGCGTTCATAGCTTTTGTATAGGGAAATATTAAGCTCAAATAAATTTGATTATATACAAGAAACGAAAACCAACAGATTTACAGAAATCAAATAACTTACACTGAAAAACAGTGTGACGGACTACGTCACATGTGCAAAAACGTTTCATCGAAATTTTTCGTATTTAAAAAATTTGTGGAAAATTTGCATTTTTTAATTTCAAATTAATATTTTTTTTGAAAGTACAAAAAAATCAATGTGGCGTTTTGTACATGTCTAGACGTAGTGTGTCACATTGCTCTTCGCTGTGAGTTATTTCATTTCTGTAAGTCAGTTGATTTTCGTTTCTCGTATAAAAACGTTTTATGTACACAAAAACTATGAAATTTAGAAAAGTTTCATTACAGTGAAAAGAAGTTATAATATGTGTCTTTTAAACAAACCATATCTCGTACAAATATAAACACTGTTAAATTAATAAAAATTTTACTGGGACTTCCCCCCCCCCCTTTTTTTTCCCCTTTCATGATTTTTAAACATATAATGTCTGTATAAATGTGCAAAAATATTATGACAAGGTATTATTTCGTTGGACACTTGTATGAGTCAATAATGAGTTCTAAGCTTCTTTAATTTTATTTGAACTGTAATCACCGAAACGTAAAAAAAAACTGTATGACTGTAATTTTCCCCATAGTTATCTTACGTTTATTGGTTTCGTCTTGAAACGATGGAAGCTAGACTTCATTCTCATGAATCACGCACGCTTGAAACACCAGTAATTTGGTATTCTTATTCCAATATCGTGGCAACATCTGTCAGTGGCGTGCATAAACGGACACACGTTGTATGGACGTCTGGCTGTCGCACTGCTCTGGGTCTGAATGAGCGAGGCAATATTGACGTCACTGCGAGGAGAGATTTATCTCGATGGGGCCACGTCCGCCAAACACGACATCCTAAATTCATCACCATGAATAAATTACGGAACATCTGTTCCCTGAAACGCGCGACGTGGACATTATCACACGCGCTTTCCGTTGTCATTTCGCTCTGGGTTCTAATACGTCAATTCACTGATATTTAGTGTGAGATCGTAAGTGACGTGATTCTGCATAATATTTCTGAATAGTTATATATTTCGTATTTAGTTATTTGTAACACTTTAATTAATAGTACTACAGAGTTCCAATGCATCTCGCGTTGAATTTAGAATATGCGCTAGTTAAAATTTTTCTTCATAGCAAAAACGATACAGTCTTAATTAGCAAAGAGGTTTGTACGCAAATACATTATAAACTTAAACCGGTCAGCTTGCTTGTACGATTATGAGAGAACACTTCCTGTGTTTCCACCTCAAACACACATATAACAACACACTACATATTATTAATATCACATTTGCGTTTCCAACATAACAAGATGGAGATAAACCTTCTTTTCTTGACGACGATTTTCATTGCCACGACCGAAAATATGTGGCACTAAGCGAATGCAGTAGTCTGTTAAACATATAAACAAGTGAGTATTTATGATAACATAAACACAGTAACAGTGACATTCAATAGATACACATCATGCGGCTTGGTTATTTTTCGTAAGATTTTCTTTGTTATTAGCACAGAGTTGTCCGGTATTGGTTTCTATAGTATTTGTTGTGCTTGTAGTTGTCACGAGAAATCAGTACTCAAATGTAACTAAGAAAGTTTGGTAAACAATTATGACATATGTCTGTAACACACTTGCTCGTAGCTAGCAAACAAAATTTTATGTAATTGTCTTTGAATTCAATTTATCTCTGCCAGAAACCATCTCTGTTATCCATAATTTTCTTACGTTGCCAAGTATGCGTGTTATCTTTTGACACGTGCGCGACAGCCGTTTGCGAAATATTTGTTTGCCTGTTTGGGTACATTGATTGCAGAGCTCGTTTAAAATACTTATTTTGGTGACAGCACTTGCTGAAATAAAGTGGCAATCTTTATCTGGATATACCGAATTTAAGGATTTAAATACGTAACTATAATTATTATTTTTTACTAAATGGGCCCAAAGCCATTATTTGGAATCTGTTAATGTAAGATTAATTCTACTACAGGTTAGAAATATAATATTAAAAGTTTTTCACGGGGAAGATTTCTGCCGCTTGAGCGTTGATATCAAATGGGTGTAAACTTATCAATCACAGAGCTTTCCTGAATTTAAATTGTACATAAAGTTGATAACTTAAATCGTGAGATTGATTTATTTCCACTTTAAAATTTAGTTAAATGACTTCTGTCATTTCCAAGCCTACTTTAATTTAATTTTACTACAGTTTCGTATCTTTCTGGTTCTTTTGCGATAGCATCAAGACTAGCGGCATAAATTCTCCCTGTGCCAAACTTTCCCATAAGAAAACACATTTTCTTTCTAACCTATAGTAGAATTAACCTTAGTTAAAGTAAGGTTAATTCTACTACAGGTTAGAAAGGTCAATGTTATAAGTTTGGCATAGGGAAAATTTCTGCCGCTTGAGCGCTGGTATCGCTAGTGCACCATTCTGACCAATCACAGAGCATTCCTGAATTTTAAGTTATGTTAAGTTAATAATTTAAAATGCGAAATCGGTTTATTTTCACTTTAAAATTAAACTAAATTAATGATATAATTTCCAAGTGTATTTAAATTTCATTTTCTACAGTTTCTTATTTATCTGGTCTATTAGCGATTGAAGCGAAACTAGTGGCAGAAATTTTCCCTGTGTCAAGTTCTCCCATAATAAAACGTATTTTCTTTCTAACCTATTGTAAAATTGACTTATAAAGTTGCCCCTGCAGTCGAAGTATACCCGCTTGACGGTACCTAGCATGCTAAATTCAAGGCAGTGGTTAGTGATGTATCTCAAAGGCCGCCAGAAATATAATCCCACTGGCACAGCTCGACTTCGTGACTTACTACGTGTTCTAAGTAAGGTCGTTGGCTGACATCGGACAACGTGTTCTGTCCAGGTAAAAAAAACGGAATTAGGGGTTCCATTTTTTAAACGCCATCATCTGAAGGTTTGACTGACCTATACAACCAGTTAGAACCTAGGCCAGGCCATGGGAATGACACTTTGTGAGATGTGCGAGCTTGGGACTGAATAATCTGATCTTGGCCAGCTTCCAGAGCAGCACGATGATCTGTCCTCTCCCCCGCGTAATATGGTGGGTATGAGTCTTTGACCCATTGCGGGTGAATACATGGCAATTGCTCTTCACCAACACGCACTCACACGAGTTCATTATTCACTGCATCCATTTCCAACATTTGTTACGTTTTATAATATCTAAGAGAAATATTCTTTTGGACACGCACTATTGCAAAATTTTACTGACCACCGCAGCAAACGCAGAATAGTAACATGAAATAATATTTAAAAACAAGGCGTTACAAACATAATTACTTTATCAAATGGAGAGCAAATTAACCTTAAAAGTTAAAATCGTTTACGTATATAAAAAAAGTTACTAATATATTAAAGTGTGTTCTTGCTAACTATTAACATGGTGGGTCTAGAACAAAAAAAAATCTAATTAAAAGAAAGCTAAAATAATAAACTGCATACATATTTAACTGGCTTTCTATTGGTCCTATAGTTCTCGACATAAACGAATTTAAATGTATTCGTATGGCGAAATCTTTGACATTAAAGGATATATTACATACATATATAAAAGGACACAACATGAATCAACAACAGTAAATTCACGTTACTTTACATAGCATTAATAAGTAACCACTGTCCGGAAATTTTGTAAAATGGTTCTCGTACACTTCATCTGACCAAAATAATTTCGTAAGGCAACAGTTTTTTAAGAACTGAATTACATATACCATCAAACTGAAGTCACTTTATAAGTTACTTAGTTGGATGAAATTCTGGTTAATATTCCATTCACATTTCTCACGTGAAAAAGTAATTTTCAAATTCCGTCTCTGAGTGTATGTGTGTGTGTGTAGATATATATATATATATATATATATATATATATATATATATATATATATATATATATATATACACACACACACACTCAGAGGCGGAATTTGAAAATTATACATACATCTACACACACATAGCTGTGATATTTGAACGATTTTTGCAGTAGGTAAGAAAAATTAAAGGTGACTGTTTAATTGAGTTACACCATTGCGAAAGAATGTTGCTGAGGTACAGAACAAAAACCAGAGAAGAATAACTATTGTCAACAAACAACGTTATGTACGGTTCTGGGGGCCTATTAAATATCGCCACCTGATATTTGCACCGACGCAGCGCAACGGAAGTGCAGAGCAAGTTAAATGCCTCTTCTATGACAGTCTTTGAGTATATAATTCCATATGCAGCGCAACCAGATGCAACGCAGGTTCAAATTTAGCGTTGCACCAAAAAAAAGGCGATATTTAATCACCCCCTGGAAAAGAATATTATTATATGCAGAAAAGGCGACGCAAAAGCGAAAGAAAGGTGAATAATAAAACAGAAAAATAAAGTGTATACAAATTGTCAAGAAAATGGACGTAGACAACAACGACAAAACAAATGACGACAGACTCGAATGGATGTGAACACGGACGGTACAACACAGTAAACACAGACGAAAAGTAAGCCAGCTTCCTTCGAAAACAATTGCGATATTTCTGGAACTGTATCTGTTCTCGTCTTCAGGCACATGTACAAAACTGAGAAACTCCAGCATACTAACCGTTACTCGTTCTTGAACGAATCAATAAAAACGCAAGAAAGTAGTATCAGTACAAACACATATTCTTACTAGGTGAGTTGGGTAGGATGAAATAAGAGTTCGGACGAAAGGCAGAATACAAGAGTGGTGAGAGATTTTGGTCAGCGCTCAACATTGCATCGAGATCTTTAGCTCTGGTGAGGAGTCAAATGTTGTGAGTATGGAGCAGTGCCGGAATGACGGGCGAGGGAACGGAAGATCCCCGAGAAAACCCACCGATCAACGGCATCGTCCGGAACGATTCTCACACGTGAAAATCAGGGGACCGAGTTCGACTCCGCCGGGAATCGAACTCGGATCACCTTTGTGTAAAGCGAATGGTCTGGCCGTTCGGCCACCGCGGCCCCTTAGAACGTAAGAACTGGAAAACGGGTGTACTTAGAGAAAATCCGCCATTCAACGGCTACGTTCGTATCATTTTCCAAGTGCGAGAGCCGGGAGCAACTTCACTGCGAATCGAACCCGGATCGTCTAGTTTATTGGCGAGTGGCTTAACCTTTACAACATCACTGCCCGTTTAAAACCCGGAGGTGAAAGTAAAAACTAGAAGATAATAGCCGTGTATCAGCTACAGGGATTTAAATGTTACTTCTGTTTGTGGTTTTGGTTGAAGTAGAAATGCAGCCAATTTCTGATTGGCTGTAGAGTTAGTTAGAATTGATGCCCTAAGAGATATGGCGAACAGAAGTTGTTGTCACCCAGTTGTTAATTGTTCTGAGAACAGAGGTGTAACGGAAAATGAGACCCTAACCATAGGACCATAGATTTCTATCATTCCTACTCGTATCGTAATGGCGTGGCATTATATAATCGTACGTAATCTTTATTGATCCTTCAACGCAGTAATGAAACGAAGCCTTAGAAAAGTGTACATTGAAAACAACTCGTTTAACTGAACAATCTTTATGTCAAAGACATCCTGGAATCAAATTCACGACTTCACGAACGAGAGCCAGGCAGTAAAAGCGTTTTCACAGACACGCCTATTTTTAAAGAATAAATATATGGTTACTGGGTACCTTCCAACAAATAATAACTAATACGAGTTCAATGGGAGAGTTCCAATGAGACATTTTGCAATGGACAGTTGACAACGTTCGTTTGTATGTAGGCTCTGCGTAAACGTCTCATTCGATTCACTATTGATGTATGGTTGGCACCATTTTGAAAAGAAGTTAAGCATTCTTTTTTTTATTTACGTATACAGATAGCAATTAATATCCAAATACTTTCACTGCGAATCGTAAAACCATTCCGTACTCCAAAAGGCCACAACGCATTACAAATTTCAGAAAATATCAAGACGGAATCAAACTTATCCATTGGCAACCTCATACCATATCTTACCGATGATTATCCTTTGTTTGTAAACGTCCAGTGATATATGCGTGCATTATGGTCATAGATTACTTTTTACGCTGTTCTTCCACTACTTTCTTTTATTTCTAAAATAATGTGATATATTAAACAGCCACACAAACATGTTGCAAGCCGTTTTTACTATGTTGCCCAATTGAAAAAAAAAAAAACAAACAGTTATATAAATTAGTCTTATTATTAAATTTATTAAAGAAATATTTATGTTGATAGCTAGCCAAATTTATATATATTTTTTAATTTACTTTGAAAAAATTGGACTGTATAGTAAAACAATTTGAAACTCGTGTATGCAATGGTTTAACGATGTCTGCTTCCTTTTAGGAATTATATATATATATATATATATATTATTCGCAAGAACAACGAGACCTTAAAGCTTACCTGAGGCTACGAATTGTGTCAGCACTGAGGACGCCTTCTAGCTAGCGGAATTTTAGCTGTCCAATGAAACAGACACAACGCAAAAGACTGCACACACTGCAAAATATTTTTGTTAAATTTCAAGACATTTCTGCGTATTTTACAAACATTTGTAAGTGTTAAAAATTTTCCTTGTACAATGTTTGTAAAGGCACAATATTTTTTTTAAATAACGTAGGAAAAATTGTAGTCTACAAAAAATCATAGGTTTGTCGCAATTTATATAGTTATGCACAAACCACAGCCTCTCTGGAATGCAGTTTTCTGGAATATAGTGACTATCCAAAATAACTGTGTGCTTCAAAATTCATAAAGTTCTGTCACTTAACTGTACATTATATAAACCATTTTAAAACAAGAGCAAATAATGTGCAAATTAAGGTGGTGTAGGGGTACGAAATAAATAAGCCGACCCCCCGTGGCTCAGTTGGTTGAGCGGCCGGGCTTGGTGTGGGGGGTTCTGGGTTCGATTACCAGGTCTGGCTGGGTGTAAATTTGTGTTTGTCCATTTGGTCTCAAAAATTTTACCATACAAATTGTCTCACGAAAAGTACTGGGGTCACTCAAATTCAGTCACATTAAAGGGGGGAATGTTTGGTGCAGTGATGGCGCGGAAGCTTCCACATCGCCTCTGCGCCGAACATTTTTCAAAAAAAAAAAAAAAAAAAAAAAAAAAAAGGAGGGTAAGTTGCGCGTTATCTAAATAAAAGGATGCAGTTTCGGACCGTGGTAAGTCCACAAAGTTTTTATTTTTCGCAAAATAATAAACTTTGCAGTTTTACAAGAAATTGATTTGGTCAGGATTTAGTGGTTTAGTGCCTTACCGCTGCGACGCATCTCGTCTAGACAACGGACACGTAAATACCTATAATCAGACCACACTATTAGAAGTGTTATTTATTTCACGCAACTACTTAACTTATTACCAATAAACACATATGCATATATGTTTCTAAGAATAAGGCATACGCATTACGGACACGTTTTTTTTTTACTCCTCACTAAAGATTTATTTTTAGCCTGCAGTACCCCGAGAAATAATAACTTTATTCACAAAACAGAAACAGAGAAAAAAACTACAACGAAACACTGAGAGCCAATTAGTATTTTGCACGTGAAGACGGTATTACTCTTGACGCTCGCATCTGTCTCGCCCGTATCGTTTACCTTTTATTGCACATTGAGGATTTGTCTTCTTATTCATCTGATTATAAGTTTACTAACTAAATAACGCCGAATAATTCCTTCTGAGTTACAGTATTCATGCTTTGCGACTTAGCACATTACAAGTTTTAAAGTAGCTTTTCATTGTGTGTTTTATGTATAAGCATTTTAAATACAAATGAAACATTTTAATTCGACTTGTTTTAAGATTTTACTTAGTTTCTTCTTTGTGTTTCCTATGTGACTTTCTGTCTAGTGCAAAATTTATTATAAAAGCAAGTATTTATTCGCTGTATACATTGTAAATGTTGAAAATGTTTTATAATACTAAAAGCACATTTTTACTATTCTTACTTGCATTTTAAAAATGAAAAATATTTAAAAATAATTAGATTGAATAATACTTTAAAAATTATACTTTAATTAACGGAATTACGTTCAATGATTCTCAGCTATAGTTTCAGTGATAAAAACGTTTAATGTAAAATATGAGCCGTAATAATATCCGTGTATTAAGAAAATGGTACATTGTTACTGTAATGACTGTCATAAACGTAATAAATAACTACACCACTCATTAGAGAAATACACATTGTTATCGCATTACTACATTATTTGGTCTCTTTCACTCGTAAGAGAACACTTCCCTATTCCTAGAGAAGTTACTTAATAACTTACTTACCTTACAACTTATTCGCCAAGAAATCAAGAGCTGAGGTAAGTTAAAGGTAAAAGAAAAAAAATTTCGTCCTCTGATATCTTGTTCGTTAAACTTTGCTGAATATCAATAGTTAGGAATTCAGAGACAAAGTTTGAAAGAGACGGGGAATGCATTTAATCAGGCTTCAACGTAATTAAGTGTTCCAAAAGTCCTGTGATGAAGAAACATGTAATCAAGAGATAAAGTTCAAGTTCATTTAATTTCCCCTTTCCTTTATCCCTAACCGAATTTAATGTCGAGAGGCAAACGGCAAAATCTGTCGACGCATACAATTTTTTAAAAAATTAGTAGAGAGAGAAAAATAAATATTGAGCTACATCGAAGAACTCGGAACGTTTTTGTTTTCTTTTGTTATTTCATATCGTGAAGTTAGAAGCTTACATTCAAACGGAAAAGAATATTTCGAATGGAAGGTTTGTAATGCTGCATGTCGACTGTCTGTTAATGAATTGCTATTGAATCAGTTATTCATTGGTAGGGACAGGAAAATTTCGCGAATTCAGTTACCTACAGGTTAGAATTCATTGTACTATGCATGCTCAAGACCCGTCTATTCGTTCATTGTCTGCTGTTCCATTGAGTTTCAGCTGATGGAATAATCGCCAGGGCTTGAGTATACATAGGATAGTTGATTCTACCATTGCGGTCATTGAATTCGCGAAATTTTCCTGTTCCTACTCACTAGTTCACAAATTTGCTATAATAAGTAAAATGACGGTTACATCACTAAGATTTAGTCATTGATATGACCAGAATATTTTTACCATAGCAGTGAATCAAGTTTCATGACTTTGGGACTGTTTAAACAGTTATAATGTTTGTTGGTTTGTTAAAAAATTGTTCGTCTAACAAATTAAAATTTTACCGAGTATTACATCTACTTTTTTTAAAATTCCTTCTTACAACAAGACAAAATTCAGAACTCTGTAATATCGCAGTTCGTACATGCACAGAGTTCGCTTATAAAATCAGTGACCCAAAGGTGTAAACAGTTTCCATTTCACTGACAGAGTCTAAAATATTGCTGAAAATCAGAAAATACCAACTGCATTTGATATACATCACTAGTATTTGTATAGACAAAAATAATGTAATCGATTTTTCCCGTTGCTTAGACTATAACGATGTATTGACAAACAAAATACAATAGTCTCACAAAACTGGTTTCATATGTGTATTTAATTAAACCAGGTACAAAAATATAAAGACAAGGGTTATTTTGGTGGAACTATTTTTTTTTTCATTTACTATAATTAGCTACGCAATTGAGTAAGTTCATAAGTATCCTCGCTTAAATTTAATGACAGTGTTACTGTTAAACTCCAAAACTATCACTAGCTTTGTAAAGCACTTGTCCCAAACTTCCTGAGTGTGCAAAACGTTTCCGATAGTGGACACAGTTATAGTTGACGTTCGGTAAGGGTAACCTTTTAGAAACGCAACTGTTGCGAAAATTGCACTGAAAATATTACATTTAGTACTACATAATTATTCAAAATTAAACAACGAAAGATACCTTACATATTTTAAATTTTTGCAATGAACTAAATGTACAATATTCTGTGAAATTTTCAAAACATGGTTTTATAATTGGTTTCACTTAACCGCGCGACACCTATAGATAGAAAATGGAAAAGTACGCGGATTTACTTATCTATAGGCTAGTCTCCATGAATATGTGAATAGTAGTTGCTCATTGGCTGCTCGTAGACACAGTGCCACACTTGATAGGGCTGGCAATCAGTTGCTTCTTTACCATCGGCTTAGCACTCTCCAGGTGGTTTCAAAAAATTGAAGTGCCAATCATAATAATTTCGTTTTTTTTATACTTGAAATTTTAAATTTTTTATTTCAAATTTCAGCAGTTCTTTTTAAGCAAAAAAGTATATTTTGTTCTTGTCCTTACATTGGAGGAAATGTAACTCGCAACATCGTTATTCACTTTAAATTTTTCAGTTTGGTATGCGAGTTGGTTCTAGTGTCGTCACTGGAACCGTGACGTGCAAACTTTGAATTCAACGAGCCATTATGCAAAAAAACTGTGATGAATAAAAAAAATTTCCTAAGAACAAAATTTAGTCACAATCTATGCCTTAAATAAAAAAAAGAAATACCTGGTACAAATATACAAATAAAAACAAAATAACGAAACCTTGTCTACCGTGCTTCCAAACCTCTAACATAGCTTAAAAACTGCCTTTTCGGATAGCCGTACACAAAAATGTTCTAACCGGGTATATGTGAAATCTGATGGAAACATACACTGAACTTATTGTGGCAATGGGGTAATTGATGCGCAAGTGGAAGTGTTAGACAATTTTACTGAATATTAAGTTTTTGAAATATAACATTTATTAGAATTGTATTATAAAAAGTTTCTCTTCGACAAAGTATAGGGTATATTCTTGGTAAACTGCTTGACATAAATGATAATAGAACATTTCGTGAATTTTTCATACAGAATCATTGTACGAGAATTCTTGAAAGTTAACCTATAGTTCTTTTGCAATGATTCTGTATGACAAATTAATGAAATACTCCATTATTATTAATGTCAAGCAGTTTACCAAGAATATATCCAATGCTATGGCGAAGATAAAATTTTGATAATGCAACTTTAATAAATGTTCTGTCTCAAAAACTGAAAACACAATAAAATTGTCTAACATTCCCCCTTAACGGCGTTTATGTGTGAAATTAATAATTTTATTTGAATACGAAATTATGTCAGTTTGGTATACGTCACTTGAGACTGCATTTTCCTCTTATGGAACATTTTAAACATGCATAGTATTTCAAATAACGGCATGTCAGAGTCAAAATATGTACGACTACGGACGCATACAACTAAGGAAAAGTATCAAATTTACTAAAATTTAATAATTTACTCTAAGATTAAATGTCGCGGCCTAATGGACTAAATTTTTTAAAACATGAAATGACGCATCTTCATATTTTACAAATATTGCTGAAAATAAGGTTTTCAATGTCGAAAATTACCGACATCTTAGGTGCACTAAAAACGAATGCCGTTTTACTCTATTCAAACATTTTGTTTTTTGACCAATAGCAGTATTCATTCTTATTACGATACCAAGTTTATAGCGATGCGGACTGTCGACTCATTGTGGTATATGTGAGCAGTAACAAGTGCGCGTTCTCTTCTACGATGCGGCGATTTCTGACGCTCGCCTTTCTTATAGAAGTAGAGAGCTCAAGCGACGTAACCTCATCCTTCCACATCCTTCCTCAGGCGGAAGTGCGTGGGGAACGCGCACTAGCCCTTATACAGTGTCTGCGACCGCGTTAGCTGTCTATTAACGTGATTCATAGCGTATCTTCCTAGTTTAATAAGAATATGAGAGAGTGCTGATATTAACTAGTCTTCAACAGCATTAAGATCACTCTTATAGCTCCTTCACTTCTGAGCCTCTAACGCGCAGGTAGAAGACGCCCTCCTTAAATAAGCTGCGTTAGTTAGTGTGTGTGAAGCAGAAAATCGATGGAGTGTTAAGGGTGCCACTAACCCACGTATGCAATGCATTATCACCTCTCCGCGCTAACCACTCAGCTGGCGTGCAGTGCTTTACTTTTATCCTTTTCCGTGTGGGACTTTTTCGATCCCCGGATCCAGCCATCCTGATTTCGTTTTTCCACGGTTTCCCGAAATCGCTCTAGTCGAAAGCTGGGATTTGTGGACAGCATAATTCAAAGTCTTACGCTTGTTTGTATTGTTAAGTTTTTCGGATCCGGTTGTTATTTTTTTAGTTACGACAGTCTGTAAAAGCTATTTTTGGCCATTTTGAACACCCGAAAACGTGTTTAATAAATGTGGCTAAAAATACAACGACATGGTTTGAAGTACAGCCAAATATTTTATTACCATGCTGATACGGTTGGACCAACACGTGGATTCAGATAGATAAAACATATTTTATTAAACCAGCAAAACTAATCTCGGCACGTCTGCTTAGTAGGCAAGTATTTGGTTGTCTCCAGCACATACATGTTTTATTATTTTCGAATTGTGGTGTCCTAAGGTTAGTAATTTAGAATTATAAGTGGTGACCCTGCGAGTTTTTTAATGCAAATTCTCATTAACGCTGATAATACAAATTGCATGTGCGTTTAAAGTCCTTATTTTACGTTGCATTTTGTGTAAGTGATTAACGGGGGCTGTAATTTCTGACGCAATAAGTAATATAAAAATAAAAATCGTGCCTTCGAATACTGTGTAGTTTTCATTCTTCGGTTCTCTTTCTTCGGTAGCAAAAGTGTGAATTAGCTACTTAATGTTTACTTAATCAAAACACTTTCACGAACATCCGTTATCATTGACCAAAATATCTTAACCCTCTTTAAATACACCGCGTAAGTGGTTATTTGGAGCAAACTATTTTATGTGTTTGTCATCCGGCGTCTCTGATAACACTCGTATGCGAAATTTCCTCTGCAGAGACTAAAAAAAGAACTGTAATAGCTGTGCCGTCCCTCGTCCCTACTGTCCTTCCTTCACTGGCAATCATTCACCCAGAAGGAAATGGCTCTAGATTCACTCGGAACAAACGTTTCTAATGGACGACCGAGCTTGCTGGAGGCCCGCATCTAAATCAAGAGGCCGTAAGGACGAGGTGGAAAGTTTCCCGCCCAGGATTACCATATTTGTTGGGCGTTTATAAATAACAAGATCCCGTGCGCTGGTTCGGAGCGCTCTTATCTGAATATCAAAAGAAGGTTTGTGGAAATCTCGAGAGCGAAGGGTGGAGTGGAAGCCACTCCCGTCTTGAGCCGCTCACGCCGTGCAAAAAGGCATTTCGCCAGTCACGAAAGACTTCCTTTAAGGTCAGGGGTTGGGGCGATACGACTGGATCGCACACCACGGATAATGACGGTTGAATTTTAATGTTCGCTCGCCGGCCCCGCGATAATATTCATGAGCTAACCCCTTTCATCCCCCCTCTCTTCGCCTAAACGTGCGGTGTGTGTGCACACACCGGCGCCATTCCTCTTGCACGTGTGAAACATTTGACTTCTGTTGCGAGTGTGATGCGATATACGCTGGTCCCATGTTTCACTTGCGATAAGTGAATTTATGTATTGTTATTAGCATTCTGTTGACCAGTTTCGCTCGTGGAGTATCTAAGTATAGTAGGTACTCGAGCAAATAGATCCGGGTTCTTTGAACGCGACACATAAAAAGGTCTCGAATAAAAGTCTGCTACATAAATCTGGAAATTGTTAAAAAAAAAAGTTATAAAAACCCGTACGGTGTAAATGTATAGTTTTAAAGAACACTTATTTTTATGTTGTCGTTTTACTGTAACTGTTTTAGTTTTTAGTAAAAAAATTATTCGTTAGAGGAAAACTATACAAGTAGGTTTACAATATTATTTCATCAGTTGGAATTATCAGAAACCTCTTTGATGAACAAATTCAAAATTAAATGTAGCAAGTCAAACATCTAAAAGATGTAGTGAAATTAATTTTAGCGCTGTCAAAGGTAGTGAATAAATTTTAAATTTTACTTTATCAAGTTTATTTTGTGTAGAAAAACGTATTATCCTTTACGTGCATGGCCAAATATTCTAGTAGCAGCTT
This sequence comes from Medauroidea extradentata, assembly GCA_003012365.1. Lineage (NCBI taxonomy): Eukaryota > Metazoa > Arthropoda > Insecta > Phasmatodea > Phasmatidae > Medauroidea > Medauroidea extradentata. The sequence goes on from PNEQ01127999.1 coordinate 111,580, forward strand.
CATACCAACGTTTGAATAATTTCCGGGATATATTGACAACATTTAAGTTCTTATCTAAACTATAGCTGCTATATTCTTATCCCAGAAGAACAAAGAACACTATATAGGTTGGTTATTATTGTTTTTGAAGATCTCAACATTTTATGATGCCTTATATCTAACTAAGAGTTAGTAAAATTATATGTCAAGTTTTGTAGATTGACAGAATATTTTTAATTATTATAGTCACATCTATATTAAGGAATCACCGCTTCTACTGCCAAAATGACATACAAAGTTGTAAAATAATTTATTTAAACACACAGGGCTAAATTTATAGTATGTAGGCCTAACTTTCTTGCAGTTGGTTGTTGATAACTGACTGTACTTTAAGGGGTATGGAAAGTTAAGGTGTCAAGCGAACGACTGGAATATTAAATCTTCAATAAAATCTTAACTACTTATATTATTTCAATGAAATGTTTTTGCCGAGTAGATATGTTATTAGCGAACGTCTGTTTATATAGTACTGGACAATAGTATGCTTTGCTTTCGAGTAAAAAATTGAAAACGGTTTTTATAAAAGTAAGGGGTTGATACCACGAAATCCATGAACATGGAAAACTGTATTTTTTTTATATAATTTTCAGTACTATAATATCTAGGACTCATATAACCGAAATTCAAAAATTTTTGCGTTTAGATTATAAAATCAAGATGTGCAATTTTTTAAAATTCGGTTACTATAGAGGCCTGGATATCATCGTATAAAAATTTAAAAAATTTCGGTATTCCATTTTTATGGATTTTATGGTTTGAATCCCTTATTTTTCTAAATACCGTTTTTAATTTTTTACTCGAAAGCAAAGCATACTACCACCCAATGCTACATAAATTAACATCCTTCTAATAGGATATGTACACAGCAAAAATCCTATCGAATTGTGATGAGTAGTTTAGAGTTTATCGACTATTGATCATTCCAGTCGTTCGCTCGACATCTGAACTTTCCATACCCCTTAAGTGTATTATTATACTTTGTTCCGACCAAACTAATTGTATTAATTATGTTATGGTGTTGTATTGCAAAGTAGTTCCAGTGACATGATTTTGTTCAAATTAGGTGCTCAGGCTGAAGTAACCAAATGCCATTTGAACGTGTTAAGAGGTGACAATATAAAAAGTGTCCAGAAACAACTGCATAATGAGCACACCATGTGAATCCTGGAATACATTGGAGACTAAAATGTAAGTGGCGAAATGTTGTACGACATTTTATGTTCACAGTGTGGCAACATTGCATCTAGAACGTCCCCACTTGAGCTCCACGCCCAGGTATTATTTATATATGTTACGTCAAGCAAACATAGAAGAAGACTTTTGACTGTGTGGGATTTTAACCTATACCCATGATATGCAGGTCAGAACAGTAGTAGTAAGATAAGGGAACTATATAGGCTATGTGAAGTGTAAGAGAGGACTAACTTCAGCGCAATGTTGTCACTTTGTCCGTGTTAAATTGCATCGTCGTACAACATTTTGCCACTAACATTTTCGTCTCCCGTTTAACCCAGGGTTCGCGTGGTGTGCTTTTTACGTGATATTTCTTGGACACATACTACCTATACATACATTAGAAATAACAAATCCATAATAAAACGAACCCATGCAGAACCAAGGACAGAATACCATACTACCTGATGGAAGAGTAAAACTAATTATCTAGTCAGTGGAGAAGCAGCTATGGCCCGAGTGGACTCAGATAATAGATAATGAAACCGATTAATATTTCGAATGCTTAACAATGTTTGCTCAGATTAGGAAGGAGTTACTTTAAATATCTCTTCATACATTTTGATGTGTGATTTGGGAGGTAGATGTATTATGATCGTAAAGTGATATCAGCACCACGAAGTCCTCTATTTAACTACATTATATATGTACGTTATTATTGCATTATACATTGCTATAATGTTCTTCATACTCATGTTTTGGCGATCATGTTGCGTCGTATCGGGTGGACAGCCCGATGATTCAACCACAGAGATAATATCTATTCTTAGACCTCTGGTCATCACGTTGCACCGCCGATTGACATCACTAAAAGGGCCGTATAAAAGTCTTCGAACTGCAAAATAGAGAGTCTTAGGAAGTTTTTTGGAGACTTATGTGCGTGTGAAGTGAGATCTGGATGTCGAGTGGGTAGTGTCGACGCCACTAGGGCGACGATGGGCGTCGCGTGAGGTGATGGGATGCGGAGAAGACAACACTTCGGGTGTTTTGTCATCGCGACGGAGTTGACAAGATGCGCTTTGAAGGCGGCGTCAAGGCGGCAGTTGTCGACGTCAAGGGTGAGTAACACCAGTGGGCTGTAGAAGGGACAGACATCACTTGGGGTGTTGTGTCATCGCGGCGAAGCTCACAAGGAGAGCGCCTTGGAGGCGTCATGATGGCAGCGGTGGTCGGCATCGAGGCTGAGTAACACGAACGGGCTGCAGAAGGGTCAGACAACACTTGGGGTGTTGTGCCGGCGCTGCGGAGCTGGCAAGGAGAACCTTAGTGGTGGCATCACGGCGGTGGTGGTCGGCATAGAGGCTAAATAACACCAGTGGGCTGCAGAAGAAACGAACAACACTTGGGGTGTTGTATCAGCGGTATCAGTGAAGACGTTGGCGTGCTACAAAAAGGTGGTGAGCTGTGGAGAACAACCCTGGAGGTGTTGTATCGGCGAGAGCAGTCACTGGAAGCTTAGGAGAGTTCGCTATTGGTCTTGCTAGAAACAGGTGCTAAGCTTGTGAAGAGAGACTGGTGAAGACATCTTGTGATGTCAGAATCTACTGTGAGGCTTCAGACACGTACCTTCGGAGCAGAATTGGGCGAAACAAGGGGACAGCCGCTGCGGGTTGACGGGCAGATGGAAGGTGCGCGACTGGAGTCGTACCGAAGACCTCAAGTGTGAAGACAATGGCGCACTCGGGGTGTTTATATCACACGGCGTTTCACCACCACTTCGGTCTGTAAAGTTTGACATTAGCATTATTAGAAAGACTGTTAATTGGGTACATAACTGAACTTTTATTGTGATTTAAAGTCTTTATTTAATAGTAAACAATTTTATTCTTTAGTTGTCAAAGTTAGTTAACGTTTTTGTAATGCAGTAGTAATTGTGTGCATAATAAGAGTGCTGTGAAAGCCATAGTTTATTGCTGTTTTGCGTATTTTTGTAAGCTTTGCGAGCTAGTAAATCAAGAACTTAACTAAACTCTTTAAATACTAATTATAAGACCTCTATCCCAACGAGCTAAGAGAATTGCCAACGTGTAAGTTTTGCGAACTTGTAACAATACATATTCACCGAGTCACTGGACATTTATTGTATATGCTAAAATTATTTCGTTTTCTATTAAATCAGGTAAGAATTTCTTCAGTTGTGAACAATTATCATGACTATAGGGAACATTCTTACAAGTATATTGCATTTGACTTGTTTTGAAAATCCCGTACTTTGTTTGGATTTGCTGAGTTATTACATAATTTAAATTTTGATTGTGAGACATTTGACTAGATTTTATATTAGACTTGTAACTAGAGTTATTTTTCTTTTTGAAAATTCTTGTAAACTTGTAGATGGCAGAGCGTATAAATGCAATACAGAGGTGCGAATATTATTTTATGATTTTTACAAAATAACTTTCTCAGTTAACATGCACGTATACCTTAAAACGATAAAATAAACGAAATGCTTATCTACAAGGTTCTGTGTTCTGTTTGAGTGTGCCGCAACAAGCTACGAATAAAAATAGTACGTAATCCAAAACTGCTGACTGTGTGTCAGTTTTATTGTGCTTACGTGAGAAGTATGCCTACTTTGTATTTGTTCAGCTCTCGTTGGGGCTTTTTATGTGATTCCTGTATCGTACGTAGTACATGCTCTAGTGTATTAGAGCGCCTTAGACTACACTTCACGTCATCTCATATGGGCCCTCGTATGTTCGTGCCATGTTACACATGGAATATGCAAACAGGCATACTCAATCGTGCTCAGAAGTGACGTGCTCTCCCGAAAGCGCGAGCTTGAGTGTGCATTGCCTGCATGCACTATGCACGCCTTTCAAGATTTACTATTCACTCCTGCGTGAAATGTGTAACAAGGGCCTCCTCTAAAAATAAAAGCTGGCAATTTTACTCATCAAGTGTAAGTGAACGTTTGCCAACTTAGTACGGGAAACCTACTTTCCGAACATGTGGTGGAAATATCCACACAGTAGTGTGCTCTTGACATAAACGACTCGGAAATCTCGCTCAAGCTGGAAGTAAAATAGTCATAGACGGTCTACGCCAATATGTAGTAAAAATTGGGGACCTGAATTTCAAACCATGCTAACTCCAGAATTTAATAATTAGCAAAGTAAGATAATTTATTTACTGTGTACATTTATTTCTATCTGAAATATGATACTAACCGGAGTAAAAATATTGTGTTTTAATAGCGACATATTTAAGATAGATATAGATATACTCGAAAAAGATATTACATTTTATTATTATTTCGTACATTTTGGAGTTAGCATGGTTTTGAATCCAGGTCTCTAATTACATCACCAGTCGTGTAACTTTCCTTTACATGTGTGTGTTAATTTTCCTTTACACGTGGTGGTAATTAACTTCCATTACATGGAAATTACAAGCACCTATAATTTTTTTAAGTGTTAGCACGCGCACTTGCTCCCAGAATTCCTACAAATTGTTTTGGAATTGCTTCACACTTGCATTCGCACTCAGCTGTGAACGTTGGTATCACTGGTATCGTGCATCTAGTGTCTTGTCCTAAAATATTATAATTATTATGTTTATTGGCCGTACCTGAGAATATACTGCACGCAAAATGTGGAGGCGGTAAACAAACAAACAACAATTCATGTAAAATACGTAGAGTGTGCATATAATATAAATTTACAAACACTCGCTACCCAAACTCGCGCACTCACAATCTGCATTATGGAACACCCTTCTATGACGTCACTTCCGAGTGACAGTGCGCAAGTAAGAATAACTAAGTGCACCATTTGGATCACAGCCTTTGTAGGCTACATAATGCCGACTGAATAAACGATTCGCCATTATTAGTAATGTATTTGAGTCGACTTTAACGTAAATGGTTTTGAGTATATAGCATTGGAGTACTAGCTGCATTGCCGCAGCCTTTACCCGCGTACCATGGAATATGGAATGTCAACGCTAACTCTGTTTTCATATATTCATTCACGCTTCATTTTTAACCTTCGCCTGCTGTTTTTTTTTTTTTTTTTTTTTTTTTTTTTTTTTTTTTTTTTTTTAGATGAACGACATTATTGTATCCTTAAAATAAAAAAGGAAATATAACATTATGTATATATAAAATTTTTTACAATACATATGGTAAACTTGAAAAAAAACAATAATAAAAGGACATAGTCGGGCAACTGTCTCTAATATGTTCGTATCATATCATAGCTGTCCTTCGTCGCGGCTTCGGCTGGTGTTCTATTAAAATTTAAAATTTAACACGAGAGGGTTCGATTCCCAGCTGGTTCAACTGGGTATCATGCAGAAATCGTGCCTAGAAGATACCGCTTGTCGGCGTGTTTTCTATGGGATCTCCCGTTTCCACGCTGGCTCTCAAGACCTTAGCTGTTAAAGAGTCAGTGGACCTGATGCGTCAGACGTGCTGTAGCGTGCTACGGAAAGAATTTTTCTTGTATATCTGTTATATCTGTTTCCAATGTGTTTATCTACGAAAAGAAGACACACTTCAAACTGTGCCCCTATGATTTTAAAAATTACATTCGCTAATTAAAATCATGATTTCCAAGCTCCTCAAAAGTGATAAAAATTAATTTTTTCACGTTACTATAGCTGAGAAAATATCAACCGTAATCGGAAAACTAAATCATAGAAACCTGCATTGGACTTTTACTCATACTATCCACAAATAATATGATAGGGTTATCTCTTGAAGTCTCATTGAAAAACGGTTTCCACGAAAACACTGCGGGCTGGTTTAGTACTTCGCACTTTGAGGCGATGAGGTGTTTGACAGGCATGTTATATTCGACTTATTAGCATCCCCGTTTCCATGCCTCGAACGTAAAAAAAACTAGCGTCCCTTAACTCTTAAAAGCAGTTCATATATCTCGTATCATGCACTGTCGCATCATGTCAAATAGAGGTTAGTAATGAGATAATCAGCACACTTGTATCTGTAACATAATTAAATTGTCTAACAACATTGATTTTACTATTGGTTTCCTTGAACACAGTGAACTAAACTTGCATTATTAACTAAAAAAAAAAAACTAATGATTTCCACAACTTGGAATTTTCTCTTGCTTTGGTCTAAGGAACCCATTCTCCAAGTTTGTAAATATGTATAGTAGGAAACTGTACACACGGGAATTAGACTATCGTTGAAATAACTACGAAATTAATATTGTGTATTTATGAAGAGGAAATATCAGGCGCTAGAGCTTGAGAATTAATTTTGATTCAAAATGGATATTGAATACAAATGAATCACGCTAGTTTAGTACAGTATAGTTCGGGGTATTGAACTTAAATCTTCAATTTTACTTTACACAAAAAATTGACGTATTGTTTTATTTTAACAAAATATAATCATTATAATAATAGTCCAATAATAATAAAACTGAGCGTGATGTAGCAGTGATGAAACACTCGCCTCGCATAAGGGAGGACCCGGGTTCGATCCCACCTGATTTCAGTTTTCCAGGGTTTTCTGAAATAACACCAGCGAATGTTGGGATGGTTTCTTCAACAGTCCTTGGCCGACTCCTTCCTTCTTTCCCCCCATTTTCCTCTACTAATGCCCTGTGCTATTCTAGGACACGTAAAGTATCCAAATAAATAAATAAACAATATTATTAAATCGTTTTTTTTCCTTAAAAAATTTCTATTCTGCAAGAAGAATTGCATAAGAAATGTTTTATTATTTTGTCTGTCAACATCAAAAAACCCTGTTATATCAGGCGTTTGATAACCACTTACATAAACTCTGATCATGTGACCTAGTTACCCTAGTAAAGGTTAATTCCGCTACAGGTTAGAAAGATCTTTGTTAAAAGTTTGGCACAGAGAACATTTCTGCCGCTTGAGCTCTGGTATCAGTAACGTGTGCAAATTGACAAATCACAGAGCTTTCTTGAATTTTAAGTTACATAAGTTGATATTTTAAAACACGAAATTGGTTTATTTTTCAATTCAAATTAAGTTAAATGACATCTGTCATTTCCAAGCATATTTAAATTTGATTTTACTACGGTTTCGTATTTTTCTGGTTCCTTAGAGATTACAGCGAAACTAGCGGCAGATTTTTTTCCTGTGCCAAACTCTCCCGTATGAAAACACAGTTTCTTTCTAACCTGTAGTAGAATTAACCTTACTCTAGTTAACTGTTAAGGTGGGGTTTCATCCCACGTGTCGAATTATTTTATTTTTCGCTCTGTTTTTAAATTCTGAGAAGAAAAGTGTGAAATTCGCAAAGTGAATTCCATTCATCTTGCGTTACAGTACAATCATAGCATTGGAAATTTTAACGTATATTTAGGTCGTTATCAGTCTAATAATTTGCTCGATTCATTGCGGCCAAAATAAACGTTACAAGTTCAACTGCAATGATTGTACTGTAGCGCAACGTAAATTGAATTCACGTTACAACTGCCAATTTCACATTTTTCTTCTCAGAATTATATTTAAAAGATAATTCAATACATGGGGTTAGACCCGACCATAAGAGCGTGTGATAGATAAACTAACACTTAAGCCATCATTTTAAATCTGCATGTTTTCGAAAGTCGATATGGGAAAACTACATAACAACAAATATAAAAATCTATATTAGCTAACTTTAAATGACGCAATTATTGAGCGTAATATGTTACGCCGCGGCAGGGATTGTTCAGGAATACGTTACTACAAGAAACATTTTGCTCAGAAAGTTGGTAAAACATATCGTCTAATTTTGTAGTTTTTGCGAATTGGCTTAGAGAACCATATAATTATTGAACTGATGCTTTCAGCGTTGAAGTATGTACAGTGCCCTCTTAAAGGGCCTCCCTAGATAGGCTGAGTTTGTGTGAATCTGTTGCAGGAGCGGTAAGGTTGTCATTGGCCGACGTATGTAATGCATATCGCCTCTCCGTGCAAGCCATTCAGATAACGTGCAATACTTTCCTACTATCCTTTTTCCTATGGGACTTTAAGAGGCGACCACATTATTTTATTTGTGAGCAGCAAAGTTCAAAGTCAAACGCTTGTTTTTATAGTTGTATTTTTTTAATTCGGTTGTTATTTTTCCAGATACGACAGTCTGGAGAAGCCATTTTGATTGGCCCGAAAATGAGGTTTATAATAAACGTACCGAATTTTTAAAACTATAGCGACATAGTTTGATGTGTGTGTTCTTTTAGTAGATACGCAGCCGTAATTTGCGTGAAATAGTTTCGTCAAAAAGAGAATAGTTGTAACTCGCTGCAAGGCATTTGAAGCGCAGGTAGAGAGGCCCCTTAAGTTTGTCGTGCGTCGCTGTACCGGTGTGGTTCGACGCGGACCCCAGGACGCGAGACGACTTCTCTCAGCTTCTGCGGAGAAGAAGCAAGGGCACAGCGCAGCCCCGCTGGCGTCTCCCGCAATGCTGCGGCGGGTTCCTGGAGCAGAATGGAAGGGGGGGATGACAGAAGAGGGGTAGGAAAAGGGGTTGGATGTGCTGGTGTGTTGAACCCCCGCCAAAAGGGCCCTGAGGATTGGCGGGCCGGCCGGGGTGTACGCTGCGCTTCTCCCATCCTCTCTGCTCCCTTCATACCCCCTTACCAACCCTGTCTAACGCAGAACCTTCTTCCCCCCTCCCCGCCCCAGGAAGAAATCCATAACACAGCCCAGCTTGAATTCAGCAGCGCGGGCGGAAAAGTGGCCCCGAAGAAAACAAGATCTCCTCGGCCGGAGGGAGGTTTCCGCGAGGCAAACAGAAATCATCCCCGTCGATAAAAACTTCGAGGATGAGAAGTTTTGTTTTCGTGGGTTTCAAACACTGGTGACCCAAATAAAAAAAATACTTCCATCCCTCTTTTTTTTTTTTTAACGGAACGGTACAGTTCCAAAACTTTTTTATGTATTTTTTTTATCCTATAATACATACCATGGATGTCCCAAACCTCAAATGGGGAACCAACGTTCTTAATCGAAGGAATGAATTTGAATTCAGTGTTCTGAAGTAAGGAAAGTTAGAGGAATTAAGAGTAAATAGCCACTACATTTGTGAAACACAACCAAATTAAAAAAATTTCCTCAGATATATCCACTTCATCATTTTCACTTATCTGTATCCAGTACAGACTATCTAATGTCAAGGACGAAGACAGAGGTCTGGATATTAAATAATTGTTAAGTTCTGCCGTAAAAAGTAGGTCGTTGCGTAACGGTTTATTTTCGTTAATCGAATTATAAATCTTCCGCAGAACACTAAAGTTTTTGTATGAAATCCCGCATGCTATCCAGTTTTAGGCAAGGCCAAATTGATTCAATGAGATAGGTGCTGATTAGAACAGTAGAGATAGAGGGAGTGTAAAAGAGAGAGAGAAAAATTACCTTCAACAGACACATAAACCACTATATATTCAGAAAACAAACACTTATAGATGAAAATATTACATTATATAAAACAAATCATGGCCATCCTACAACGCACTAAGTTCATAGTTTGAACGGATAAGTTGCTATTTAGGAGGCCTGTTATACCCTTTTCCTAACAGATTTATCTAATTAGACCCAACACATAATTTCAGTTAAAATAATTTAGGTTTAGTTATGTAATGAAAGTTATCTTCAAACAAGTTTTTTTGGAAACTTTTAAGATGTCTTAATTATAAGTTAAGCCAATTACTGCGAACTTACAATTCTTGGGTAAAAGTCGTATATGGTGAAATATATCGTGGGTATACTGCAAAAAGTGGCCAAGTCATATAATACCATTATTCAGGAAATGCTGTTGAAACTTCCAAACGGTATGAAAAATCACATTCAACAAATTTCCGTGTAACTGGTCATTTGTCGATATGTTTATCCTACATTCTAAAGGCCAGATATAGAAACATTACTGTACTATGATTGATGTGACGATGAGAGCACAGGAAAATCACTTGGTCACTTATGTTATTCACGTAATGTAACTTGGTCACTTCATGTCTCCATCAGTGCTTACTGAACAATGAAACTTGGGTGTTTGATGACACTCATTTAATACTTATAAATATGTAAAACACAAAATACATTCATGAAGCACTTAGGTACTATGAAGTTTAATATTATAAAAAACGTGCTCAAAGAAAAAATACCGGTAAATGAATGCAATTAAAAGCTGAACACAAACACTTGGCTCAATAATACAAGCAAAGGAAATTTAAACTAACATACTTTCCAAATAATTCTCTAAACTTAGACTTGGACATTTATTTATTACTAAAAGTCAAACAGAAGATAAGAGAAAGAACACTCTTTAACAAAACATTCATTCGTCGGAGTCATCAGAAATACATGATGGTTCAGGAGCACAGTCTTTCTTGCCGATATCAACTGGCAAGGACGCGTACCATCCATGAAATTCAACTGGAATAACGTTAGCCGTACATAACCGAAGTAGATCTTTCTTTTTAGTAGCAGAAGTAGGTAACTGGGTCTTGTACAACATGGACAATTTTGCTGGAATGCTTGGAGGACGACCTCGACCAGTAGTTCGGATAGTTTGAAATTCAGGGTCTTCATGATTGTACTTGTATAAAATACTACCTGGCTTATCTTTTTCATAACGCAGAGCTTTTATTTGCAACCAGTTTACGCGGTTGCCTTCTGTGCTGATTGACCTATTCTTCACAACACCTGCTGCCAAGGTCTTTAAGTCAACCATGTCTGAAAAATGAAATTCTTTCACAATATAGCTGCCACTAGTTTTGTTTTTTCCTCTCCTTGAGCGTGCCACAAGGAATACATTAATCCAGTCATGTACTGTATAAATTGAAACTATTTGACGTGCTCTCTCTATTGAACTATGCATCGAGTCCACCTCCATGTATGTATGGCCTCTTTCAAGAAATTTATGCTCTATGATTCTGAGGTGTGTCCTTTGAACAACATAAAGAAAAAGAGCTGCAATAAATTGATTGCGGTTTTGACCACTGCAGGTGTCAGAAAACAAAGAAATCTCAGTTACACTCTCAGGAAGTTGTAATATCCACTGTAAAAGAGCAGTCCCAATCTCACAGCTTCCTCTCTGACCATTCACCTCAGACCACACAAAGCAGTAACCATTGTGTGGCTCAGCAGACTCATAAATAGTTAGATTGTAGACGCATAGTTTTCTACTGTAATACATTTGAGAAGCCTTGGATGATGGTACTTGTAGAACACTTTGTAAGTCGAATGTAGCACTTACAAAACTCTTTTCGTTGGCTGCACGCAATTTATCTTCAGACTTAGCTTTGTTAGCTTCATCCCTTCTTTTAATGTGTACATCGTACTCGGTCTTCATTTCATTTTTGAGAGCCGGGTTTTCATAATTCTTGCAAGTTATACACTGGTCCTTTTTGGGGTGAAAGAACGAGGGACTGTAATGCTCACAAAAATACCGTCTGTAAGTAATTTCTGACACAATTGGCTCTTTTGTCATTGTTGTTCTCTCTCTTTCTTCAGCATGTTTTTCATAGAGTTCATACATTTTGCGAATTGAAAGTTGTGGGTCCAGATATTGCCTCTTAGTACTTTTACGGCAGTAGTGGGACTCGACTGTAGGAAAACTTTCAATGTGAGATTTAACCCTTTCTAATGCACTTGGGTCTGTTTTATTTGCAGGTTCCTTTTTACCTCGCTTGTCATTTTCACCAAACACCCCAACATCATTTATTCCTGCCAATGCCTTATCTACGGGGCCATGACTAATGCACAGGGTCTTTAAAAAATGATTTCAAACACGCAGTCACTCTTCTTCAGTTCTAAGAAAATATACTCTGCGTTCTGTTTGTTGTTTCTAGTGCCTGTGCGTACTCTCCTAGTTTTAGGAGGCTCATTTACGACATGTTGAATTATGAAGTCCTTCTGACGGCAGTAATCAAGTTTCCAAAATTCTAAACAAATGTTTCTTCTGCCGTTATCATCAAACTTGGACGTGCATTTCCATCTACAAGAACGACAGTCAATGGCCTTTGGTGATTTTGCAGCTTGTAAGCCATTCTTCGTTTCATAAGGTTTGCATGATTTCCTCTTTTTTGTAATTTTGTTTCTTTTCCAATTACCTGTATTGGTTTTCTTCCATCTTGAATGTTTTCTCTTCTTATTGTTTCTCACTTCTTCAGATGATGTTGATTTGTTGCTACCAGAAGGTTCGTAGACATCACTACTACCATCAGACAACATTAAATCTTGCCACGCAATACCACAATCACGTTTTGTACGAGCTGATTCTGTAATGTCTTTCTCAAGATGCACTTCAAGTGGTCTGGAATCTGCAACAATTTCAGTCGAGGCATTTCAAATTAGATACCGAATCACAAATACAACCTAAAATAGGCACCTAGATAATTTTATAAGTAGTACATACCTACAGTAGTAGGCCTATCTTCATCATGAGAATGTTGGTAACAACCGCTAGGACCAGCAGACATCAAATTTTGGCAAACATTTAACTCATCTTTATCATTGCTATGAAATGGCCCTGTTAAATCTTTCTTAAGATGCACTTCAAGTGGTCCAGAATCTGTAACAATAACATTTGCGGTATTTATAAATTATTACCGATTCATTAACGTACCAAAAAACAGGCACCTAGCATGTATTAATTCAACATGATTCAGCAATATCTTTTGATAACTTATACATTTTCTCTCTGTAACAAATTATCAGTTGTTGCATTTACACTTCAATACTGCGTTGGTGCCAAACATAACCTACATTTGGCTTCTAAGAGAATAATTTTGTTTGTACTTACTTTTAGTAGTGTCTTCATTGCCTGTTTCCTTTAACGCAAGTTTAACAATTCGTAATGCACGACTCATGGTCTGTAATGCAAATTACATTTCACTTTGTCAACACTTAAACAAAACATCCAAATGAACTCTTCCACAAGCTTATAACAACTGCTGATCACAAGTCACGGATGCCAACCACAACTGAAATGGCTATCTGTGGAAAATGACTAAGTCATTTTAGCCACCTTTTGCAACTGAAGTGTTTTACATTACAAAGTGACCAAGTGATTTGGTCAGAATGACTTGTCATTTGAATATCATGTTAAAGTGATTAGGTTGATTCAGTAAATTTTTCTTAAACAACACTTTAGGTTATAAGGCTTGGTCAGAATACCATACCTTTGTTTCGACTTTACTGATCGAGGTATTGACTTGGCCATTTTTTGCTGTATACGTCTACCCTTTCTTAGCAAGATGGTCATGTTAACTCATTTTGTCCATTTTTTGACTTGGTCACTTTTTGCAGTATACCCACGATATTTAAAAACAAGAAATTCAGGAGGTACCCTGGAAAAAAAGAAAGTAAAGAGCTGATTGGACAAACTGTGGGACTACATGGCAGAATGGGGGAAATGGAGGAAACCAGGGCGCTCTGAGAAAACCCCCAAACCACGGCAATGTCCGCCAAACTGTCAGACTAAGAAGACCCGTTCGGAAAATTCCAGGGATCGAACTGGATGCCTGAGCTTATAAATTAATAGAAACTATTAAATACGAAAAAAATGAATTACATGTTACGTGATTATTGTTCTTTAGATTTAAATACATTTCGTGTTAGTTATTTGTGTACCAAATTACTTAATTCTTATGTTTTTGTAGGACCAAATTGTAACAGCAGTAATGTTTGGTTACACCGACGTACTTTAGATGATTTCTCCAACAGTATTGTTACATGCTGTGCTTCTGAGGGCTGGTGGCAGGAAGCTGTGTCGAAACATCTTATTGACTAGCCCATGACTAACGAGCCGGGCTGCCCCATGATGTAGACCCCGACGATATACGTCACACAGACCTGTTTGAACTGCGCCTTGGCCTTACGAGGCCGGCCTATGAGGCTCAAGTCATGTCCGAAGCATGATGTAATGTATATTTTTAGATCCCTGTAATGCTGTGAATCCCCGACTGTTTCGCAGAGTATAAAATCACCGAATCGACGCATTTGGAGAGAGTTCGCTATTGGTTGTGTTAGAGGAAGGTGCTATGCCTGTGGAAAGAGACTGGTGAAGACATCTTGGTGACGTCAGAGTCTACTGTGAAGCTACAGGCTCATACCTTCGGAGCAGTATTGGGCGGGATAAGAGGACTGGTACTGTGGATCGACGGACGACAAAGAGGTGCGCGACGGGAGTCGAACCGATTACCTCAGGAGCGAAGACAGTGGTGCACTCGGGGTGCTGCGCAGCACATGATGAGCCATCACCACTTCGGACTGTTAAGGTTGTACATTGTCACTATTTCAAAGACTGTTGATTGGATATACGATTGAATTTTTATTGTAATTTGTAGTCTTTAATTGATTGATGGTAGGCTTTTTATGTGCTTTTATTGTCAAAGTTAATAGTTTATTGCTGTTTTGTGTATTTTTGTAAGCTTTGTGAGCTAGTAAATCAATAACTTAATTCGACTCTTTTATTTCTAATTATAAGACCTGTATCCCAAAGAGCTCAGATAATTGCCCACATGTAGAAGTTTTAGCTTCATCCTGTAACAGTATGAATTGTATGTGAATAATTCGTTCTACAGAATGAACAATAATTTACATAGAAGTTACCAATGCTCTGCTTACTGAAGGAAAATTTTAATTATTTATTTTCCTAGTTAGAAACTTATTCAACAATTTCCTGTGTGCAATAGTCATCTAAAATTAATCCAGTAATGCACACGTTACAAGTGAGATTTAGAGGCGCAACCTTAAGCAACACGACAGCCGCATTCAATACCTAGAAATAGGATATTGGAACGCAAACTGTCTGTTCCCTCGGATTCGGAGCATTGTCCTCACTTCTCGCCCCTCTCCGTATGTCATTTCACAACTCTTTGTGATTGGCCGAGAAAGAGGTTTGTGGGTTGAGTCCCGTTTTGATTGCTAGAGACCGGAAAAATTCGCGGATTGACTGACCTGCAGGATAGCCTCCGAGAATATGTGTGCACTCAAATGCACATCACCTCTTCATTAACTGCTCACTGTCACAGTGATATGGGCCTGCATTTAGTTATATTTATATTATTGGCTCAGCGACTTACACGAGGTGTCAAATAAGACAAGAACCAGTCGTGAACGTGACACAAACTTACATTTCATGGAATTATAGATTGTGCCTAAGATAAAACGCGAATTTTTCATGTCCCTATTGATTGCTGATGTCGATACGCTAATGTGTAGGATTCGCAAGGACAGAATACAATGAGGTAAAGTCTTGCCGCGATTTTACGAAAATGTGTAGATGAGACCCAAGTCAGCGTTCCACGGTCCTATTTCTTGGCCTCCAATGCGGCTGCCTGTGCTGCGTAACGTTGTGACATTCAGATCCACTTGTAAGAATCATGATTATCAGACCACTGTTTCATTTCTATAGTGTCCGTAGTTGAGGCACAGAATAACTAGTAATACAGAAGTGAAACAGCTGGAAGAACGGCAAACTCAGTCACACACGCCAGCAAAGTGGCTCCCCTGGCCAGCAATATGGCGGACACGCCAACCTCCAATCAGCGTAAGGCCAATGGGAAACTTGACGTAACATGTAGGAACCAAACAGACACAAGGCTTGTATCAACAGCCTTGGGCAGCCAATAAGCGGTGAAGTTCGCCCGTATAAAATGAGCTGTCTCGTCATTTCACATCTGTAGGGCCCGGTAGTTTTCGCGAAAAGATTTTTGCAGCACTTTGTTTCAGTGCGTTACGTACGCACCTGCATCGCTGCTTTGTGGTCAGTGATTGGATGCCTTAACATACAACGTCTGGAGGTTACACCCGCAAATCACAGACGTGTTGTGTCACAGTTATCCATGTACTGATTGACACAGTCAAATGAATAATAACTCTGTACAAAAACACTCTGCCAATTATCATGAAGTTGAACTGCAGATGTGCACGTAAGACACTGAAACAAAGCGGGGCAAAAATATTTTCGCGTAAACTGCCGGGCCCTTCACATCTGTGTTACTATTTAGTCTGTGGTTGATGTGATGTCCGTTAGAGACTGTGAAACTCGCGCACTTTTGTCGGCGCGCGGAACAAGTAAAGCCAATTGTAGTAACTTATGGGTATGGGGTGGTGCAATGGTTAGATAGCATTTGCTAGCCGCAGAACTCAAGGATGAGTAATCCAAGAGTAGCATACTAATTCCCGAAGTCTACTGATTGAAAATGAATATTTACTCGTCATAAATGCGTTCCTATACCACTAATCGGATTGCGATGAAACTTCGGTGAGTTTTTTTTCGTGCGCCCACAAAGATTTCTGAAATAAAAAATTGTGGGAAGGGAGAGGGTTAAGCGCGGTAAATGATCAGAACGAGATCCCAATAATTAAAAAAAAAAAAAAAAAAAAAAAAGGAAAATTTTGGTGAGTTGTAATTGCTCCTGCGAAGGTTTCTGCCAAAAAAAATATTCTTTAGTGGGTAGGAGGTAATACGGGGTGCATAGGCAACGCTGGGCACCCAAAAAATTAAGTGAAGAAACAGACAAGGGACATTGCAATGCATGCCTGACACAGATAGTAACAATAATAAATGTTACAATCATACAAGTTCCCATAAATGAGATATCATGAACGAAATTAACATGCCTTATAGTTTACACAGTAACGTTAAAACCACGCCACAACACTGCCGGTTGTTTCATGAAATATTTATGTCAGTAAGAGGGGCAACCTATGACAATGTCTAGATATATTTTTTTCTATATCTGTGGCAGTACACCAACTATACTTACCTAATTTCTTTACCAGAGACAGTAATAGTGTCTCATCTGTGTGTCTGCAGCACTGCGCTGCAACCATGTAAAGGCGTGGACGTTTAGCGGCAATAGAAAAATCTACCTCGGTGGTTTTCCTTGACGGACGTGGACCGAATCGCCCCAGTTCCCGCTACTCGGGTGCCCTAATTGCCCAGTTACTAACGAGAGGCACAAGGCACGCCTGCATCGATTGGCCGCGACCTTAGCCCTCGGTCACAGGAGACTGCGTGCTCCATGGAGTTCGCGACACGCCCTTCCAAGGTTACCCCTCCAGCTCGTAGACTGTGCATGCAGTGCGCTAACTCAAGAACTTGCAGCCGTGGTGATACGCGACTTCCGTGAAAACAACCGTTACCACCTGTGGTTTAGGGCCATGGACTTTACGTGAAAAGAATTTTGCCCCAGTTTGTTTCAGTGCCTTACGTGCACATCTGCTGATGTGCTTCATGGTTATTGGCAGCGTGTCTATGTGAAGTGACGTCTCTCATTAAACTGTGCCAATCACAGTTAGGTTACTGCGTCACCACACGTTTGTGATGTTCGGACAGAACCTCAAGACACTATGAAGCCGAAGTACAGCCGTGTACACAATACACTGAAACAAACTGGGGCAAAATTATTTTCCCTAAAATGTCATGGTTCTGGTGATCATATCTTAAGATTCCACTATACACCTGATGAAGAAATTCTTTGTTTAAAAGCCTTAATAATTCTTTTAGAGTACGAATTAAAAATGTTTGTTTGTAGGACCAATCTAATGTGTGTGTTCTTTAACATGTTTGCAATAAATTAGTTGTATGCGTAAAATGCAAATTGCAAACAGTAACAAAATTTTTTTCTGTCACTGTTTGCAGATTGCATTTACCAAGTTATGCAAATTTAGGGCATAAATGTTAAAGAACGCACACATTAAATTGGTTCTTCAAAGAAACAATTATTATTTATGCTCTGTAACAAATATTATGGCTTTAAAGGAAAGAATGTGTACATCAGGTGTATAGTGGAATCTTAAGGCCTAGCTCTTTAGTTTTGCAGTGGTTTCGAAAATATTTTTAACGCAAATTAATACATGTATCAAAATTTTCATTCTGGCAGTTTTAACACTTATATATCAACGTTTGTATCTGAATTTTTCTGTTGCAATACACCAACGAATTATCAGATGCCCCCCCCCCCTAAATAAGCACATATTTTGTTGCGAAAATAGGCCAAAATGAAGCAAAATATTTTTTTTGCTAGCAAACGGTAGATTATTAAAAAAAACTCTGGCAAAATTGTGTATCGTATAACTGTACATAGCCTCAATTTTTTTCAAAGCACTTGGTTAAAAAATATTTAAGTTATTTGCAATTGTTTGAAATAAATGAAAGAGCATGGCCTTAAAGTTAATCAAATAACAAAGAGCGAACCATTTTATATACAGGATGTCCAGAAACAACGTCATAATAAGCACACCACGTGAATCCTGGATTAAATTGGAATCCAAAATGAAAGTGACAAAATGTTGTATAAGGACAATTTAAATGCGCAACGTGTCAACACTGCCTGGAGATAGTACCCTCTTGCACTAAGTATTATTGCCAGGTATTATTTCATGTAGGTTTATGCTACGTCAAGTAAACCTATGTTTGGACTGCTCGGTATTTTAACCTGCATCCATAATATGCAGGTCAGAATAGTAATAGTTAGAAAATAAGGTACCTGTGGAGTGCAAGAGGGAACTAACTAAAATTACAGTGCTACGTTGCCACATTGTACACGAAATCAAGACAACGTACAACATTCTACCACTTCCCAAATAGCAAACATCACCTGACCCACTTGTGCAGATCTAATCGTGATAAGCAGCCCACAGGCAGCAAACATTCGGAATGCACCCGTGGTCACACGTAGCATACATGTTGCATAATGAAATCACCCACACATTAACAACAAGTGTACCACAAACAATCTTATTATACACACATGCTTGTGGGTTAGTTTGCTAAGTCTTCTTGTGGACCGTATACTCAACTGTGTCCGTCTGTTTGAACTAAGTTGCCCACATTAAAATTATTTCAGTATATCTACAATCATATTTACTGACATGGCCTGATTAACAACCATCTCATCAACAGTAGACGATCATACTAGCGAACGTTGACCGCTTCTGCCAACAGTTGACCAACTGAAAAATTATTGTAATTGTTACTAGGGTTGCATTTTGAACTCCAATTTAGCTCATAATTCGCGTGGGGTGCTTATTATGTATATCGATGTTTCTGGACAATATGTGTACTAAGGTAGTGAGAGCTTTTGGTAAGCGCTTAACATCTAGGTCTTCAGCGCTGGTGAGGCGTAACATGAGGTGAGTATGGAGCATTGCTGGAATGAAAGGGCGGTCGAAACGGGAGATCCCCGAGAAGAACCCGCCGACTAGAGGCATCGTCCGGCATGATTCACACATGCGAAAATCCGGAGGCCGAACTCGCCGAACCCGGATCACCTTGGTGGGAGGCGAATGGTCTGACTATTCGGCCACCGCGGATCCCCACTAAGGTAGTAACAGCCGTAGTACAGAACCCTCTTACGTTAGTACATTGTTAGGTGAACGATTTCATAACAAATTTAATACAAATCCTCTAACATAACTATAAACTAAGCAAATGTTGATGTTACCTTCTAAAATTTCTCGTTGGTAGAAGGGTACGCAGCAAACGGAAAATATAAGAAACTTCCTCAAGATTTCAAAAGAGATCTGTTAACCGTGGATCAATCAAAATAAACATTACTGTACTGACAGAGTTTTTTTCATTTGTCTACACCCTTCAACAGCTCTGTAAACGATATCCTGTTGAGCCTTGGGGATCAAGTACAGAAGTAAGGATGGTTCGGAGAGTTGGGCATGTTCCGGAAAACACGTCTGCAACATTGGAAGAAAGCAAATGTTAAGAATTTAAATTTGTGCTAAGCAATCGTAGGTTACTTAAGGAACTAACATGTTGCATAATACGAAGAAAGTACGATCACTGAAAAGGATACTTAACAGGGTTTAGTGCTTGGGCCTACTATGTAAAACCTATTTCATGACAGTTTATTTAAGATAGAACAATCACACAACTGTACTGTTTTCTGGTTTTCTTATGACTGCCTAATACTAACATCGTGATAATCAAAACCAACTGCTGTCCCCATTTTAGCAAAATTATGGTTTTTACAATACACGAACTTTTTTCCCCTGAATGAACTATGTCCGATGATTCATTTTTTTGTTGAGACTTTATCGCGTGCCGTTTCCAGAAGGAAGGTTTCAAATATTATATAAGCTTTTTATATGAATTTTTGATTCATCCAAGAACCTCATTGGTAGTGAAATTCCATAAAAATATTTCAATACATAGATTTTTTAAAGTTCTCTCCACCTTTAAAACTGGTTATTTTCGGACACCGTACAGTTTATCGTCTGATTAATTGACACAACGTAACCGTATAACTGATTTAATACTATGATATAACACTTCCAGTGTTCAGACATTTATCCACTTCTCCCTCATTCACTGTTAAACATTTGGGATATTTTCGAACGTATTTTTACCTTATAACAGCAACCTTTTTCTTATTGACAGAGGGTCTTCGCCTAGCAACCAATTAGCCAGGCATAGAATCTGAAAAAATTTTATAGCGTTTCAATGAATCCTTGTTTCAGTTTCATTGTATAATATTTGTGAATTTCTTGACTCAGTTCTCAGCACTAATAAAATATACTTTTTCTATTAAGGTATTCAAGGCTGCCTTACAACCATAGTATTTCAGAGTTGTTTCATTACATTTGTTATGCCACCCTTAGTCCCTTGCAAAAAATTTAGCTTACAGAAATCTACATGTCAATATACAGACTAGGTTTTAAATGAAATATATGTTATTTACTTTGCTTCCTACACCACTAAGTTATATCGCACTACACCATATGGTCTATTGGTTACACACTTTAAAACACACTTTCTTTGTTTGTATTTGTGTGTATAGTTAACGTGTGCGTTTCAGGCCCGGTTTCACGAACCTCTATCCTCTTATTTATTTAGAAGTACATTATATTACGTTCCCAGTAAATTGTGAGACATTAACCAGTACCAAAACCTAGGTGGTTGAACTTTTTTTTATTATGCCATGGTATATTTTAGAATATTGTTATCCGGGGACTTGAAACCGAACTGTTCTCTCCTTTTAGCATCTACACCTAGATTACTAACGAATGAGGTTGCGCAACTGTCCCAGTTTGGACTCACACTCCGGAGGGCCCGGATTTGATACCATACTCCAGACATGCTTGCTTTTATTTTCCTAGGATTGCCGACATCACAGGTACCTCTTACAATTTATGTCTTCGTGTACAGCAGCGTGTAACCGTGTCTAATGACCCCGCTGTCGACGAGACGTAAATCTCACTTAAAATTTAGGTTAGCATTGCTTATTTATTGGAATGGTGTTAAGATTTTTTGCACCCCTCTGTTATGTAAGTTAACGGTCCTGATTATTGATCCAGAACTACGTGAAGCAGATTCCGAACTGTGTCACTGGTCGTGATTCATTTCTTTGAAAGGCGTGGCTAACAAAGCCCCTTTGAGTTGAGAGTAGTTTGTACCGGTTTCAAATTAACGCGTTTGACACGTGGGAACAGCGGAGCGATAATAGCCAGAGTACAACGCTCGACGATAAGCATACAGTCTCTATTCAGTGTGCCAAACTAGCGTGCAAGGTTCTCGTTTTAATCCCCACTTAAAACTTTACGAATTCAGATAGTATTTTATGAATTAACTGCAGCCTAAAAAAAAGTTTTTAGCAATTTTGAGAGGTCCAAAATCATGTTTCTAACAATGGTACTCAATTTTTAAAATTGTAGAAACGCAGTTTCAAGTGTCTGTTTTATACGTAGATAAACGTAATATGAAGAAGTTAAGCAGTTTCACGTGAAAAATAATACACGTGACACGCTACGACACCATACATGCGCCAGGCAAGGACTTCTCTAATTTTTGAAAAATTTCATGATCAGCACATGTAGCTTCTCCTCTTTAAACTGCTGGCCAAGATAACGGAGATAATTTGCCTCCCATTCCCCTTTCCTCACCTACCCATCCACCAGGTTTGTGTTTGGTAAGCGTCCCTGCTTATTGAGCGTATTTCGATGATGGCGGAATGGCCGTGTGCGGTCGTGAATATAAATTGCGGGTTTGTGCGCATGCGCATAAACTTTGGGGGGGGGGGGGGTAGATGTGCCTGCTCGGGTCGCCGCCCGGGTGTGCATGCGGGCAGCCCGGGGGCGTTATTAACGTGCGTGGCGAAGGGGCCAGATAACGAACCTGAGTAGTGGAGGGGGGATGAAAGGCGGAATGGACGACAGAGGAAAGGGCCCGGTTCCCAGAAGTAAATTGCAGTATCGAGTAGAGAGCGAAGGTGTTTCCCACTGCCTACGTTCAAAGCAGATGTGCGCGCTTTATGTGATTATTTTCTCTGTCCATTTTATATATTTCCCAGTTTATTCTTCCTACTGAGGCCTTTACTTTTTTTTTTTGCTAGAGTTGCAAGTATCTTATATTGGGTGGCATAGGTGGCAAACACTTTGACTTAGGCCGCAGTCAAATTGCATACAGAACTATTTCACTTAAACTTGTTCAGATTTAGCGGTTACACGAGCTACGAATTAGATCTGATCGCAGTCTCTTCTCGTTCAAAGTAAACTGGTTTCATATGTAGTTCCGAACGACTAATCTTTTATGCTTCACTCCTATTGGCTCCATTGAGTAACGATCCGTAGAGACACTGGAAAATAGCGAAATTGTTTACGATAGTCTCCAATAAACTGTATTATATTAACCGTGACACGTGTGGACAGTTATGGGACAAATCACACATGCTGTGTGTTCAAGCTGTACTGTTCTAACTGGGTTTGTTGAGGAGAGAAACAATGCTTCAAATAAATCATAGCCAATATTGATACGAAACAGTCAGTGCTATGTACAGTATGTTGGAGCCTAATAAATAGTCAACTATTCCCGAGATTTTCCAGTATCTCTAACGATCTGTGTAACAAATATGGCTTCTTTTTGGTCCGGCATTTTCCACTCGTTAAATTTAAATAACTTTTATATGTAAAATAATTATATCCACTTTACACATACAGCAACATTTCAGGTAGATACGATAGTAAAAAAGTCATTAATTTTTAGTGCAGATGTGATAATAATTAAGTATGGTATATTTCAGGCTCTAAGTTTGTTGAGGTTAGAAAGTTCATTGCGTTTTTTGTCGTGTAACCTCACAATAATGTTTAAGCTTTAAACATGATCAAAATGTATTTCACTGAACAGATTTGACCTTCAGCGTAACCGTGGCCTATAACTTTTCATTAACAAACTTCTCGATGGATAATAAAGCGCACAAACCGGACTATGTACATAATAACAGTAATTCTAAAAGGCAACTTCTATGCCGAATACAATATCTTAGCGAGTGGAAACATATCTTACCACTGGACTAACCGCGACCCATGCAAACATGTGGAAAATGAAAAAAAAAAAAAAAACCTTTGTTGAAGTAAGTACTGTAAATCCACGCCGTATTGTGTAGGGTGTAATAAAGTAAGGATACAGGTTCCTATACACGCTGTTTCTGCGGTTATTATTTTCTTAAATTCTAATAGGAAGCCGACATCATAAAAACGTCTCATATACTTGTTGGAAATTGTTATTACTGTGTAGCCAAATTTTTTTTCAAGAAAATATATAGAATAACATTGACTAATTATCAACTTTCATGAAATTCCAATCAGTTGTTGTCCAGCCAAAATTATAGAATTTGTTGGCTCTGAAAAAAAATTGTACATAGTAAAAACAATTTTCAACCAATCTACTTACGGTTTTGCTATATCTAGTCTCTTTCAGAAGTTAAAAATAAAGTTCGAAAATGGCTTAAATAACGACCCGTAGCTTAAATAAAAGACGTCCAAAAATGTTTCAATGTACGACCACAAGCTTGAATGCGCGCTTATGGAACATACGTGTGTTGCACACGGCTGTCTTTGAGTATTGTAGTGGCTTGCAAGATTAGCACATATAAGGTCTCTCGTATTTATACAGTCCTTCATGCATCTACATAACCAATAATCGAACAGCAATAGAGCTGGCGACCGAAGAGGCCAGGGCTGATAGCCGCATAGTCAATCAATCTTTCAGGGAGGGAGAGAGAGGGGCACACTGAATTTATCAACCCCAGCGTAGGAATTGAGGAGCTGCACCATCGTGCTGCAAAAAACATACAACGTCTTCCTGATAACGTAATGTTATCAAGTAACAGTGGTAGTACTTCCTGCAAACATGTCAGATAAACGAAACTAGTCTAGCATCATGAGAAACTCATTGGTTCAATCAACTGGTCGTATAGGACATCGCAACACATGGTGCCTTTGAAACATTGTTGAAAAATCTTGTCCACTTTCCACTGTAAGGCGAATATT
This sequence comes from Medauroidea extradentata, assembly GCA_003012365.1. Classification (NCBI taxonomy): domain Eukaryota; kingdom Metazoa; phylum Arthropoda; class Insecta; order Phasmatodea; family Phasmatidae; genus Medauroidea; species Medauroidea extradentata. Next base: position 136,075 of record PNEQ01127999.1, read on the forward strand.
ACGAAGTACCTTACAATTGGGAATATCACCTTATGTATACTATTTTTTTTTGCCCAAATAAGCCCTGTGTGATGCGGCAACTGTACGTGTAACTTTCTAATGCATCACTAGACATCGACGAAAATGCTGTATTTTTTGTACACTTTTGCTGTCAGCTTATATTTTTGGATTGCTTTCGTCATACAATTTCGAGTTTAAAAATGAGTATTGTTGAGTTTAATAGCTTCTCCTTTATTCATACGGTTTTAACCGTACTTCGTCTGTGTGCAGGTATTTATTCATAATACTACCACAAATTACACTGTTTCATGAACACTAAAACATTGTATTCGGCATAGAAGTTGCCTATTAGAATTACAGTTATTACGTCAATATTAAATCTTGTGAGCTTTCTTTTCCACTCGAGAAGTTTACATGTTAACGAAAACTTTCAGTCAGAGGTTTCTGCTGTCAATGCCACTCTTTATAGGACACGTGACGCTAGCAAAGAACGTAAAGGCCAAGATATCTGTCGCATATCACCTCTGTTGCATATGTCTTAGCTTCCAAATATCAGATCTCGACCATTATTATGCACGTGTATTTTCCGCCAAATTTTGTGGTATCATATCTAACAAAGCATAAAAACGCGTATATTTATGTTTGTAAAAGACTAAAGAGAGACATATGCACTTTTTCAACTCCGTATTGGGTACTCTAAGTTAGTTTTGGTGGTACATGTTTTTGTTAGTTATTTCGAACGACAGTAGTAAAAAAACACACATACCATTGAAAAGTGTGTGTGTATATATATATATATATATATATATATATATATATATATATATATATATATATATATATATATATTGAAATGACCATTTTCCCTTTGTCAGGAAAATGGCATTTCATGAGACATAATTTTATGTATGTGGGCGCTTTAGTTCCGCGCCTGCCGCGAGGAGGGCGCCAGCACGCGTGAGCGTTGTTTTCGGTGACGGCCACCAGGTGTGGTGAGGGAGGGAGCGCGCGCGGCTGTGGAAGGGAGTTGCTTGCGAGTCGCGGGAGAGACAGGCCGACGTGTGGTTGGCGAGTGACGTTAGTCCGAGAGGAGTAAAAAAGTTACATTGCGCGGCGCGGGTGAGAAGAAGGGGTTTTGTAGGGGTACGCAGTAACTATGGACGTGTTTCGTCAAAACAAGTTAAATAGCTTGAATA